>OZ017741.1:206215419-206397919 GCA_963969285.1 Odontomyia ornata
AGCCCTAAAAGCTATTACTCAATCAGCTTGCTGTTTGATATCAGCAAGGTGTCTGAAGTGATACTGAATAATGCATAAAATATTATGGTGTGGTTAGATGGATTAATTTTTAAGCTCCCGACACCTTGTTACCAAGATATGCATTCTGTTATTCGGGAAATCATTTATTGTTACTGGTGGAAATCTGACGACAATGTGTGACTTCAAGGCTTTGAATGGTCTACAGCAGGGAACAGTTACTGCGCCTCTGCTCTTCTCAATATTCATTCGCAAGCTATCAAACGGCTTTGATTTTCACGAGATCATTGGTAGCGTTTGCCGATGATCTGATCATCTATACGGCAGACTGAAAAGCTGCAATAGTTCAGAGCAATCTTCAAAAAATGTTCAGTGATGTGCAGCTCTACACCGACAGTTGGCGAATGAAAATCAATGCACCGAAGTGCGAAACAATTTTTTCGGAAAACGCTGCAGGAGGCCTGTCAAGACCTGAAACGTAATTGGAAGAATTTCCACATAATTGCTGGTGAGAGTAGTTCAGAACGGGTTCCACATAGATCCAGTGTTCGATACGAGATGTGCTATGCTGAACATGTC
Source organism: Odontomyia ornata (assembly GCA_963969285.1). Classification (NCBI taxonomy): domain Eukaryota; kingdom Metazoa; phylum Arthropoda; class Insecta; order Diptera; family Stratiomyidae; genus Odontomyia; species Odontomyia ornata. The sequence continues at coordinate 206,216,017 of OZ017741.1, forward strand.
AAAATCATGCTCAGTAAGGACTTAAAGTAGTCATGGCCTTACAAAGACTCTTTCATTCCAAATACATTGATCAAAAGGTCAAAATTATTTGTTTCAAGACCCTGATTAGACCAGTTTTGACATATGGATGTCAAATCTGGTACAACCAGAGTGTTAGTACGATGGAAAGATTAAGAGTTTTCGAAAGGAAATGTCTTCGTGCATGTACTGGTTTGTACAGAAAGCCTGAGACAGATTGGAAGCATTATATATCGAATAGAGGAATTTATCAAGCTGCTCCAGTGACAAGAGTCAATATCTTCATATTGAAACTTCTTCGGAATCATATCGCAAGATCTGTGAGTGAAAACCCTTGGATTTCACAGCCGTTCCACCCTACAGACGGGTATATTGCGACTTGCCTCGCTACTGGCTTCGTTCCTCCAGAAGCATTCATGTATTTGGACATGAATCTATATGTTTTTGATTCTGACGGCGTCCCAGTCATATATCACATATGTAGACGGGCCACCGATAAGAAGATAAAATATCCTCCAAATTTGAGTTCACAAGACCAACAATTCCAATGGAGATACTCATTTGCTGGATTCGTTGAAGCTGATCGAGCTGAGACGGAGCAATCTAGGTATTGGTGGCTGAATGACAATGTCTAAATTATTCGTGGTTAGTTTTCAGTTCTTGTGTTTTTCGTTACTGGGTTTTTGAGTTTCAGCTCATTATTGCTACACTTAGTGTTGTTTATTTGTGTTAAAAATTAGTGATAGGTTAGGGATATGTTATGTTTATCATATAAGGTTTAGAGATAAGGTTAAACGCGTAGGTTAGGAATATGGTGATAGATTTTTTTAGTATAAGTTAAAGTTTTTTAATGAATTTTATTAGAATTAGGTTATAACATATTAGGTGCAGAATCAAAGTTCACTGTTGTGTTAAAATTATAAATAATACTAGAAAAGTGTTGGTTGGTTTTTTCTCCTTTTTCCAATTGAATTTTAAAAATATGTAATAATCTTAATTTGCATTTGCTATAGTTTGTTTGATTAAATGTGTTTAATTAATAACGTATAAATTTAGAGAGCCATTTAAGCAATTAAGTTTATGTGTGATTATTAGTACTGAATAAAGCGCTTTTGACTTAGGATGAATAAAATAACGAAAATGTAAATGACTTTATTTTCAACGCTATATTGTTTTTCAGCGGCATCCGGGGAAAAAACTCGATTTCACCCAAATGTCCGGGGTTATTACAATTTTCGTCTGGCGCCGGCAATTTACATATGTGATGGCAGCCCTACCTAGGAGGAAAACGCGACATGAATTATCGAACCCAATAATATTGAGAGAAAGCTTTCAATCGTGTTAATACGATTTCTTATTATTCGATTAAAGAAACCTACATATTTCTATTTGAATATTTCTTTTCCTTTTAGTTATATTAACTTACCCTGGTTAATGCAAATGTAATAATATAATCTACAGAAAATGCAATGCGGGCAGGCATCGTCTTACAGCAAATTCATTGAGCGTATAGCTGTATCAATGGCTTTTGTATCCAACATGGGGACAAATGTACATAATCCTATAATGTTGCAAATCCGCTCCCCTTGTGACTGGTGCACTTCTCTCATGCATAATACTTGCACAATTTTATCAGCACTGCGTTCTGTCTGCAGGCGCGACGCATTAGCTGGTATTAGTCAACATCCAGCAAGGATGGTAGGAACCAGTTTTTCTCCCCAACTAGCGTGCCGGTAACTTGACCTACACAACAGCAGCTGATAAATATAATATCGCGTCGTACCGTTGGGCAACGCTGCAGCCGGCGAAATAACATGATGCCAAAACAAATGCGCAATTAGAAACGACATGCTTTTATTTTACCAGGGGCACGGGGAAGCAGTGGGCCGAGGGAGAAGTATTGCGTGCAAATTTTTAGAAGCGCATTGCCATGTTTTTTTATTAATATTGCATACTTGGTCACGAAAAAGAAATATTTGAGACCTGGAAAAATCAAGATTTTCTTACACTATCCATGCACGAAGGACCTGATCCTTACGTTTGGTAAATTATCTTGATAAAAAGTAAAGTAATGTTCGATCCCAAAGTTTTGTGCATTTTGGCGGAAATTTTCTCATAGACTCTGTAGGTATACTATAAATACAAATTTCCTCGATTATGTGAAGATTTGATTGACTGCGCTCACCGCCACACACCCCCAAACCACAAGCGCTCCGCCTCCATGTTTAACTTTCGCAGACACATTTTTATTTCAAGCTCTTCACCCTTTTATCTTCCATCAAAACCGAAAACTTGCTTTTGTCCAAGACGATAATGGTTTTAGAACTGTCGGAATAGAAATGTACAGTAAATTTTCGGAGCAAATTTGTACATACATATAGGAAATGAGGCGCTTTAAATAATTTTTCCCAGGTGGATCATTTCAGTTTGATTCACAATGCATCAATTGGGAAAATCGTCTCCGATGAAGGCTCGATCAATTAATGACGAGCAAAAATTATGGCATCGATTTCTTGAGCCTTTTCCATTATCGTCCATGTAAGAATCAAATGATCTCGATCTGGCCAATTCTCATCATGCTGTTTTGCCAACTCTTGCAAGAGCAAAAGCAAGATTTAAACCATTTCACTTTGAACCCTCCAGCATACCTAAATACAATTCTCTATTCCACATCTTCAGGAATTGACAATGGATAAAAAACCGTAATTAATACTTCAAACATTTTATTAACTTCTCGTTATAAATTCTACAAGTTATTCAATACAAATTTCGTAGAAAGGAATGAAAATCAGTACATTTAAATGCGACTTAAGTTTAAATGGATATTAAGGCTAATGACTAATTTCGAAGTGATGAGATGAAACGGAACGAGAATACTTGTGAACTCCACCTCTACTTATCGGCGGCGTCGGTCGCGTTATCCTTAATATGAAGGTGCGCGGGTCCAGTCTGTTGGATGTGAATAATTCGTTCGTTACTCTTCTGGTCTTCGGATGGCTTAGGCGCTTTGATTGTTAGAACGCCATCCGAAGATAGCGATGAGACCACTTCCTTCGGATCGTATCCCTTGGGCAAAGAATATTTCCTTACAAAGTGACGAGTAATGTAACCATGCTCGTCCTGCCGTTCTTCATGTTTTCCTTCTACGACGACATGATTGTCTACTGTCTTCACTGTGATTTCATTCGGTCGGAATTGCTGAACGTCAACGCAGACCTGGAAGCCATCTTTGCCCACAATAGCTGGTTGCATATCTGCTGTCGCCCGTCTGGCTGCTTCCATAGGAAACCGGGGCATTGCCATCAATTCGCGGATTTCTCGCGGGGTGATCCCAAGACCAAACATATCCCAATCGTTTCGACGAACACGGCGCGTCTCCCATGGATCAACGTCAAACAACATTGGAATCAAAGACATTTTTCACGATTTACTACTTTAACACCACTGGAAATAAAATCAACTTGATTATAACTTTCGTTTCGCAAGAGTGCACTCTCAATCACTTTCGCTGAAATACTCTGATGATGCACCGAGCCGGTTCGCTTTTATATACCGGCGCGAAATCAACTCCGTCGATACACGATGCGTTGCGAAGATGCTGGTAGGCACCAATTGGTTCCAGAAAATACGAGAACACGGTAACGTGAGACGTGCGGAACTGGTGTCTCGGCCCGTCTCGACTGCACAACTTCGGTGCATCGACGCGGCGAAAACGCGCGAAATACCATTTCATAAGGGAAACGATAATAAACAACGGATGTCGTAATACATGGGCAGCGTCGGAGTAATGTACGACTCGTCTGATGACTTGGGCAAGGTCATGGACGTTTCAAGAGCAATATCAACTTCAGATAATCCCACGCTTATACATAAATGCAATTGCAATTATTTTCAGGAATACATTTTGAGTGTTTTGTATTCAAAAAAATTAATAGATTCTCCTACCCAAATCGCTAATATTTAAGGGGTACACTTCAAAAAATACAGAACACGTATCTGAGTATAAGTGTAAGCGAACAATTTCTACCCGTTAAGTTACATAAAGTAATGTTTTAAATTATGATTCGGTGTTTGTGAAACAGATAAAAGTAGCGTTCTCTTTCAAAGTCAAGTCAAAGTAAAAAGCGCTTTATTTAATACCAATCGTTACAAATTTCTAAAAGAACATAAAGCAAATTCCAAACAATAAAACTTTAAAAACTTAATGGCCCGAATGGCTCTCTAAATTTGTACGTTATCAGTTAAACACATTTAATGAAAAAAATACACTTGCAAATTTAAATTAATTAAGATTATTAGATATTTTTTGATTCAATTGGAAAAAGGAGAAAAAAACCAACCAGCATTATTCAAAAATTACTTATACTACTAACACAACAATGAACTTATATCCTATACCTAATATGTTACACCCTAATTCTAAATAAGTTCAATCAAAAAAAAAACGTTATATTGAAACCTATACCTAATTTATAATACAAATAAACAATAACACTAGATGTAGCAATTATGAGATGAATCTAAAAAACTTAGTAACGAGAAAAGCACAAAAACAGAAAATGAACACGAATAATTTAGACATTGTCATTCAGCCACCAATACCTAGATTGCTCCATCTCAGCTCGACTAGCCTCAACGAATCTAGCAAATCTAGTATCCTTTGGAATTATTGGTCTCGTGAACTCAGATTCGGAGGATATTTTATCTTCTTATCGGTAGCCCGCCTATATATGTGATATATGATTGGGACGCCGTCAGAATCAAAAACATATCGATGTCCAAATACACGAATGCTTCTGGAGGAACGAAGCCAGTAGCGAGGCAAGTCACAATATACCCGTCTGTAGGGTGGAACAGCTGTGAAATCCAAGGGTTTTCACTCACAGTTACAGATCTTGCGATATGATTCCGAAGAAGTTTCAATATGAAGATATCGACTCTTGTCACTTGAGCGGTTTGATAAATTTTTCTATTCGATATATAGTGCTTCCAATCCGTCTCAGGCTTTCTGTACAAACCAATACATGCACGAAGGCATTTCCTTTCGAAAACTCTTAATCTTTCCATTGTACTAGCAGTCTGGTTGTACCAGATCTGGCATCCGTATGTCAAAACTGGTCTAACCAGGGTCTTAAAACAAATAACTTTGACTTTTTGATCAATGTATCTGGAATGAAAGAGTCGCCGAAGAGCCATGACTACTTTTAGTGCTTTACTGAGCATGATTTTCACATGTTCAGTATAGTACAGATACTGATCGAGATGAACACCGAGGTATCGAACACAGGATCTATGTGGAACCCGTTCTGATCTACCCTCTCCAGCCATAATGTGGAAATCCTGGCCCCCTGCAGCGTTGTCCGAAACAAAATTGTTTCGCACTTCTGTGCATTGATTTTCATTCGCCAATTGTCGGTGTAGAGCTGCACGTCATTGAACATTTTTTTGCAGATTGCTCTGAACAATTGTTGCTTTTCAGTCTGCCGTATAGATGATCAGATCATCAGCAAACGCTACCAATGATCGCGTTGGCGAGACGTTAAAATCAAAGCCGTTCAATAGCTTGCGAATAAAGATTGAAAAAAGCAGAGGCGCAGTAACTGTTCCCTGCTGTAGACCATTCAAGACCTTGAATTCGCGCATTGTTGTCAGATTTCCATCAGTTATGACAAACGATTTCCCGTATAACATATTACACATCATGGCGATAAGGTGTCTGGGGAACTTGTCCTGAAGGAGTTTAAAAATTAGTCCATCTAACCACACCGTATCGAAGGCTTTCTCCATATCAATGAGACATGCTCCAACACATTGTCTATCATTTAGTTTCCAACAGATGTCTGAGGTTACTTTCGTTATTGCATATGTGGTCGAATGCTTGGCACAAAAACCTTATTGGCAATTCGACATCAACTCACATTCCTCAATGTGGGTGTTTAATGCTCTGTTGAGTATCACTTCAAACACCTTGCTGATGTCAGGCAGCAAGCCGATTGGGCGATAGCTTTTAGGGCATGAAGATTCTTTTCCTTTCTTCAAGATCGGAAATACCTTAGCCCTTTTCCACTCATTTGGGAAATATGAATTGCTCAACATTTTGTTGAACAATATGCGATAATTCCTAATAGCAACCTCAGGCAAATGTCGGAGAACTATATTTGGAATGCCGTCAGTACCACATGATTTTTTGTTGTTTATTCTGCGAAATATGAAGCACAAGTCTTCATAGCTGACAAAATAATCAATAAGATTCAAGCTCGGTATGAGGTCAGATGTTAATGTTTCATCGAAATGAAGAATTGATTGGCCGTTCAGGCTTGATTTGAAGTCGGAAACTTTTGCTTCAACGACCTCTGAAACTATTTCATTCCTTCTCTCTGGGTTCGGCAAATGAACTAATTCAAAATGTGTTCCAATCAGAGCAAGTTTCTGCAATCCATCACATATACTCCTGTTTCCATTTCTATCCAGAGTCGTACTATCAATTTCGATACCAGCCCTATCGAAAAGATTTATCTCATCACTAGCGACTTCAAGATTCGATACCTTCACTCGAGACTTCTTGCGGAATAAGCTATTCACTTTCGCGAAAACGCTATCTGGGTCCTGTGGGCTAATACCCCTCAGTTTTTCCGCCCATTGATTGCTGACCTCACTCCTGAAGTATGAACGGATTAAGTTCCGGACATTCTTCAGATGTAATTTCAACAAAGCCAACGAGGGATGGTTGTAGTCCAAAAATCTGTAGTAATCGAGCAGTTAAAGGGTTAAAGAAAAACTCAAACATAAAATGTTCCAGATCAATTGAAACGATCGAACCGGTACGATTGCAGATTGAATTGGAACAATTTCCGATTGAACTAGAACAATTTGCGATCGAACTGGTACGATTTGAGATTGATCTGGTACGATGAAATACTTTTGACAGGGCATTTGTCATTGAGTGAAGGAGACTTGAGAGGTAATCACGTTTGGGAATTAGTGCCGGTACTGGTGATAATTCAGGACAGGAACATAGTTGCCCATAATTGGAGCAGTTCGGACCCGATAACGCGCTACAGTCATCTCAAGGAAGCTAACCCCAACCGTCTCCTTCTGAAGACCCATTACACGAACAGCAATTGTCCCGCAATTTCTCTCTCAAGGCACGCAGTAGTAGTAGCAGTAGAAGCAAGTACCGTAAAATAGAGAACGGTCCTTTGACTGCACTCGGCCAGAAGCTTTGCAAAGTAAATGGACAGGAGTTTCCTTCCGGACGGGAAATTAGGTGGAAAATTCAAGAGGAAGTGGAAAGTTTTTGCACTGTTTATTTCGATAAAGGTGTGAATAGTGGCGGAAGGTGTAGAAGAACTTCTCAGTGTCTTTTTAATTCACTCAGCGCGCTGCTGTGGGTGAGCGTAGCGTCCACCGTAAAATATTGTGCAAAACGTCACAAACGAGTCGTCCGCTCGACCGTGTGGAAAGCGCTGAAGAAAATCGCCAGTGAGTGTTTAGTGGGTGCGCGACTTCGGTCAGGATTTCGCACAACAGTTTCAAGTTGGACTTGAACGGAATTTCAGCGCTGTCTGGTTTATATTGGCGAAAGTGTCGCAAAGTGTAGAACCCCCCCGAGCCAAGTGAACGAGTTCGAATAAGTGTCGGGAATTCAGCTTCGAACTACGTTGAGTTGATTCAGGATTTGGTCGTCAGGTTCCCACTAGTTCCTGCTGCTGTTCGTGGTCGTCTCGATTGGCGAGAAGTGCGAAAAGTTAATCCGTGGACGCTTTCTGTGCGACTTGGAGTAGCAATCCAATTTTCTTTCAACTGTTGCAACGATTTTCCGTTCTTTTGTCGAATTGTGATTTTCCGAGGAAAAGCACTCAGCCGAGCCGAGCCAATTGCTACCGTGCGAAAAATAAGAAGTGAACGGAGTCAGGTTGTAATATCGGTCTTCTGAACGACTCACTGCAGAGTCAGGCGAATCAATCGCACGACACGCGTGGAAGCGGTTCTTTGAACGGGATTAAAATCAGTTTGACCAACATTCATCGCCGTAAAACGGAGTTTAATCGCCAATTGAGTGCCCCGATTGGCTCGACTGCGTCTCCGCGGCAACGCCCCAACAGCAATAGTCCCACAAACACACTGCATCACCAAAATTGCTCGTCGTCAAAACAATCCGCCTCGTCGTCGTGTTGCTTTTCATATAATAATAGGAAACGGCACCAGATAGCGTTTGGACAGAAAGGGTTTTTGGTGACATGTAATTTCAAAGAAAAGGAGTGCATCCGTGAATCTTACAACATTCTAAATGGACACTTGGCGGAAGCATGTCAACCAGCTACAGAACCTATGATATCTGAAATGGACATTACCGACTGCCTGAGACGAGAGATAGACCTAGAGCTATTGAAACAGCATAGCATTACAAACTTTCGGGCTGCGGATACAGGAGTGAAAAATTGTATATTTATCAAAACCGCATTTGAAGATCCGATTGAGATTGGAGTTGAGCTTATTAAAAGGATTTATCAAGAAAATTCTCCTGCCACTAGATACGTACCCAGGTTTATACAGTACCAATCGTTTGCCGCGCTAACGTTGTGGACATAGTTTTTGCTTGCAGTTCTTTAATCGATAAATATTTTGTTTCTAGTGCTGGAAGCTTTTCAATTGTTATCAACAAGCGATTCAACAATAAAGTTTATCGAGACTTGTTAATAGGAATAGCTGAGTTAGTTACTGCTAAAAATCTGCCTATAAGGTAGATTTGAAAAATCCGGATTTGTGTATTCTAGTAGAAGTGATAAAAGGAATTTGTTGCCTCAGTGTTTTACCAGACTACTACAAGTATAAGAAGTACAATTTGATGGGAGTAATAGCTTCTAAAATAGATGTTACAGAATCGAAATTACAGGACCATCTGCATCGTCGTTGAGCGCTCGGAGGACCATGCGGGTGAGTACCCTTTTATTGTGTTATCAATATATATATTTTTTGCATGTTTTTTCCATTTTAAAAAAAAGTGAAATTCATATAAATAAATAGAAAGAAGTAAATTACATATTTTAACTATTTTTACAATTTAAAAATAAGTCTACATTCGTTTTGCAATCAAAATTTGAGTTCATTCCAAAGCAATTATTTTGTTTTCTTCTCCATTACATCTTTAATTTCTTTTTGTTAAATTATAAAACAGTAGAATCTAAGTAAAGCTTTTTATTGTTGAATTAATTGTAGCAAAAATGTTCTCTGTTTGCTTATGAAAAGTCATTACTTTTCTTGAAAGCTGTGGATTTTTATATGTTGCAAAAAATTTAAAAATATTCAACTAATCAAGTTGGGAGCATAATTAAAATTTTAATGCATGTCAAAAAAAAAAACTAATTTAAATTTCCAGTTTAGTAGAAAAGCAATTTTATGAGTGTTCAAAGTTGTAATCAATGGTTTATTTGATTCTTCTTTTGGTTGAATTCATTTTTTTATGATTAGTAATTCCAACTTGAAACTCGGCGACCATTCTTGGTTTATCATTGAAAATTAATGAAAGGAATATTTCGCGAGTTTTGTCACACGTCCACACATGATTACATTCTCTACGTATTGCACCTAGTCTGTTCTAAATTATAGATAATTAATTTGTTGGAAATATTTCAAAGCGAAATACAATATATATATATTACATTTACGACTTGCAAATCTATCTACATTCGTAAATCGGGAAAGTATTCTAAATGAAAATGTTTATAGTTGTATGGGAATAAAATGATTAATATAATGAAGTGCTAATTTTCCCACAAAATCGGTCTTTCCTTTCTCCCGACTCTAACCGGGTATAGGACCCGGTACGGTGGCAGGCTTCCACCTCAAGACATGAGCCAGCTGCCGGGTACTTAAACAATACTTCTCGTTTCAGGTGACGTCGCGGGTTGAGTGGCCCAAGCAGAGTGCCTCTTTATGGCATAGAGTTATGCAATCAAATTGTATAATTCTATGGCATAAATTGGTCACCGGGGTACTCCCCTTCTGATGGGAAAGTTCATGCAATTCAAGCTGTATGAGTTTTCCACTCAGAAGAGGAACCTGGCCACTGCAACAAAATATATATGGATTTATTCCGGTTGGGTGGGTGCGAAGGGGCTCCACCACCACCCGATTGCCCCTCTTTCATTTGTGGGCCATGAACTTCGTCGGGTAATGACGAGGTTACCCCAAGTCCACCTTTCTTTTCAGGTTCCACTTGTTCTCGCAACAAGTTCTATCTCCCTCGGTGTAGTTATCTACACTCTCTGCGACTTCGGTCGCCTCTTGATCTGCAATCAAATTCGTGAGTGCGAAATTTTTTGTAGTGGGTCCTCGTGCTGGGGAAATGAACCCGCCCCACGACACCGCAATGCTAGCCTGCCAGCGCATTCACGCGTCTCCAGACGAGGGCATTCTCGGCAGATACCGACACCTTCTTCTGCCGAGGCAGCAGACCATCGCTGCAGTCCTTTACGGACATTTTTGAACATTGATAAATCACTACAAATCGTGTCGATACGTGTCGATCACTACAAATCGTGTCAATATGCTCAAAACCTCGCATTTTTGGTGGCGCAGAAATTTGTTGGAGAAGAACTTGTACTTCTTGTAGGAAGTAAGGAAAAGATTACATTTTTTTTACTTGATTTTATTGAAATAATTAACTTCTCGTTACATTTTTTTTGAATATATTCTATCTGGAAACTTTAAATACTAAATGTGTCATCCGTATCAAATAGTAGTTACATATAGATAATCAAAATTTTATTAACCTTGTATTAATTCGCGTTAGTTTGACAAAAATTACACAAAATCAACAAAATTGATGAAGATCGGAAAAAAACTATGCAAGATTAATTACATCTAAAAAAAAAAAAATTGTATGAAATATTTAGCAATTAGGTTAAAAAGGTCCAATTTGAATTATTTAAAATGGAAGAATATATATATTTAATGATATGAGTAAAGAAACAAATATTTAATAACAGTTAATCGGTTATATGGGAATGGCGATCATAAGTCTCTTCATTTTAAAATTTTAAATAAGAATCAATGTTATAAGATATATTGTATAAAATGACAAAAATGAGTGTAAAAGTTTTAACACATCGTACTTTGCTGGATTGTTTAGTAACGAATCACAATCAATGGCCATTGACTGTTTATTTACATATTACTATTTTTTTATATAAATTCCTTTTCTTGGTTAACCAAAATCAACTATAAGTCTGTCTACCAAAATATAAAATTTGATAAATATTTAATTATCTAAAAATAATCCTCCAAATGCCGAATAGTTGAAACGCTTCCAAGCCAAGTAAACGTTTTTATATATATATAAAGTACATACAAGTAACTATACATTTATATCGAACCAACACAAAAGTGCCTTAAAAAACGTGATCGTAGAATTTAGAGAATAACAAAATATAGATGAAAAATGATTCCGAAACTAACAAATAAAGAAATGTTGAATTAAATGAACATCTCGGTCTTTCCATTTCGTTGGATCTGACCAGGTATAGGACGCGGTACGGTGGAGGGAATTCTCCACAAAAAATGAGCCAGCCACCTGGCCCATTCTAACCTCCTTTTTGTTTCAGGTACTATCGTGGGTTGAATGGCCTCCACAAAGTGTCTTTTTATGGCATAGGGTTATGTGATCCGATTGCATAACTCTATAACATAAATTGGTCACCGGGGTATTTCTCCTCTGATGGGAAGGCTCATGCAAGCTATGTTGTATGAGTTTATCCACTCAGAAGGGAAATACTTGGCCACTGCAACAGAAATGGATCTTGATGCAGTTGGGCGGGTGCGAGGGGGCTCCATCACCACCCGGTTGTCCCTCTCTTATTTGTGGGCCATGAGCCTCGTCGGGTAACGACGAAGTTACCCTAAGTCCGTGCGTTTATACTTGTTCCACTTGTTCTCTGAACAAGTCATTTCCCCTCTTTGTAGTTGCCTACAATTTTTGCGACTTCGGTCGCCTTTCTTTTGAGACCCAAGAATTCGTGAATGCAAAATTCTTTTGTAGCGGGTCCTTGTGCTGGGGGAATGAACCCGCCCCACGATACCGCAATGCTAGCCTGCAAGCACATTCACGCGTCCCCAGACAAGGGCATTCTCGGCGGATATCTACATCTTCCTCTGCCGAGGCAGCAGACCATCGCTGCAGTTCTTCACGGACTTTGGAAATTACCTATTCACTACATTGTTTTCCCACAGTACAAGGACCCACACAAAAATATTTTGCGCACTTAAGAATTCTTAGATTACCGGAGTTGAAATGTTAAACCAATTGAACGATGGAAGCAGGGTGACCAGACGTCCTCCTTTTGGAGTACATCTTTTCTTTTACAGGTCAAGTCCTCTGTCCTCCCTCCTTTTTGGTACATGCTAAAGTGTCCTCCTTTTTCTCAAAGTTAAGGAACAAATCGTTGCGTTAAGCATATTTGCATTTGCAACGAGTATAAGTGAGTACAGATAGGTAGTGTTCTGGCAACCATAAACTGTTAATTTCAACATAGGCAAGAGCCGATACACCACAGCTCTCTTGACTCCAAAGAGCGCCTGGAAACTGGAAGGATTCCTCATAATAAAGCTCTCATGAGTACAAGCAAGCAAGAATTGCATGGATTTTGCTGCCTAACCAACTTTGACAACGGAAAATTGTTCTCAATATTTGTTACAACCGCGGAAGTCACAGCAGTTACAGACATTAAGTTTTAGCAGAGGGGTGCGTAGCCCGGGGTGGCATACTGAGGCTGGATATCGCTCAGTCGTGTCGTGAGACTTCCGGGGCACCCTCTGCTCGTGCTGAGCCACCTTACATAAAAACACTAACACGGAGGGATAAGGACGGTAACGGGGGAGGTCATTTTAAGAAATGAAAGATTATCGTCTTAATGCGACATGGCCGTTTTATTTAATTCATAAATTATAGTCCAAATCAAATTATACGGAAAACTACAAAAACCCCTTTCGAAATTTAAAGCAACATTAAAAAAATAAGTTAAAATATACCAATATAAACCAATTCAATATGAGAAAAAATATAATAAACAAACTACTGGAAAATATTATAGTTTATAAAATATTAATAAAAGAAAAAAAAAACCAAATTGGTACTCATTTCTTTCCTTGCAGAGCTCCGAGCACTCGGTGAAATACAACAAAAGAAGCGTGGGGTCGCTGAAAATTAGATTGTAACGTTAAAATCACAAAAACAAAAAAAACGCAACGGCCACTTTCATCAGCACTATCCGTTTCCTCTGCTCTGTCCACTAGCGGCAAATTTTTCTTTTTCTTGCACCACAATGTGGGTGGTTAGCTTACAAAAGTTTATTTAAATTTTAATTACTAGTTTTTAATGTCTTTCTAACTTCACTCCTTTCACTTCTGATTTTTTCCACTGAATTTCAATTCAAATTTTAGTTCTATTTTGTTCTTTTTTTCTCACTTCCGACACTGAAAATTCCATTCAAATCGTTCGTCCACTCACGATCCCACTTTCGTCTCCCAACCCAAATCAAGATTTTTTTTGTTCCCTCACTCCAAATTGACAAAATCTTTTTTCTAAATCACGATTTTCTTGTTCCCGCACTGCAATTTGACAAAATATTTGTTTTTCCAAATCACGATTTCCTTGTTCCCGCACTCCAAATTGACAAAAATCTTTTTTTTTTCCGACACCGCACAAAATTAATTCCTCTTATTCTCCAAAGCCCAATACTGACTGCCCTCAAATCCCAGAACCCAATTTTCGATACCGCAATCCTTTCATTTTTCATTACCGCTGCCGCATCTGGGTAACGTAATCGAAGTTCATTCATTCATTAGATGCAAAGTGTCACATATATACGGAAACTATTGATTTTGCCGATACTCCAAAAAGAGTGCTTCTCTGCGCTCGGAGAAGTTGAACCAAGTGTCCCAGCAGACCCCCAGTCGAGAATCAACGACGCTACCAGCAGAGCTACCTTCTATTGATTTCCCATTCATCAAATAGCAACTTAAACTTTTTCTTAATGGGTATGAAATAGAAATTTGTTAATAGGGAAACGTGAATAAATTTTTTGTTAGTATGAAAAATAAAATTTGTTAGTGGGAGCTAATGAATAAAATTAGTTAGTATGAAGGAAGGAGTTAGGTTTTGTTAGGGAAAATGTATAGAATGAAATTTTGTTAATGGGAATTAATGTATGGAGTGTTGGTAGGGGGAAAATTAAAATTATTATTATATTACTAGTTATTTGTAATTGAAAATAAGGAAAAAGGGTAGGATTGTGAAAATGTGGAAATTAAAATTATAGGGAAATTGGTAAAGTTTTAATAAAATTAAATAAATATACAGGGGAAAATGTATAAATGCCCAAAGGAAGGTGGAGATGTTACGGCGGCAATTTGAAGTTGCGAATGGGAGAATGTTGGTACGCCGGAATCCGCAACATTTTTTCGCATTGACACTCAAATATTAAAGGGGCAGCACGCTTGTTGCATTTATTTATTCAACTTCCAGTCAGTTTTTCTCAATCGAACGGATTTTGTGAAAAGCTGCTAATATTATGCATTGTTTGTTCGTCTGTCTGCCTGATAATGAATGAATCTCTACGTTTGAACATATTGAGCTAAAGTTGAAACATTTTCATCGGTAAGTAATCAACCTTCAAATCAATCAATTTAAACTGCAGCACATAATTTAATTTGAAAACTATATTGCAAAGCGCTAAGTAGTAAAAACGCCGTCGCAAAGGCGAACCACTTTCCAAATGGCTACAAAATAAAAGTAAAAAATGCCTCCTTAGCAGTTCAAAGTTGACTAGCTCTGCTATAAGTCATATAGCATAGTAACGTTAAAAAGAATACATATGTGCCATAATTCATACGAGAATTTAAATATCGGTGATTACTAGTTTGGCCAAAGTGTGTTTTATTAATTGTTAATAGCATAATACGTAATATTTCAGAATTTTGGGAAAGAAATTCTGAAAATTTACAGATTATGATTTGTATTTCAAAATAAAGCACCCTTATTTCAAAACAGTAAGTTAATAATTAAGGAGTTAAATATAAGCGTTGAATTTTTTTAAGTGAGTGAAGAAAGAAATGAGTGAAAAAAAGTGTACATTTGATGACCAACGGAAAGATCCCAAAATCAGCAATTTTTCAAAAGGCCGGAATGATTTCGAGGCAAAATGTAACATATGTGACTGTTATATACCCGTTAAAAATCAAGGACAATTAAGTTTAGTACAGTATTTGGAAACGGAAAAACACAAAAGATATCGTCAAACTTTAGCAAGTTGTTCTAAAGTGAACATTTTTTTTTGTGAAGACAGTATCGAAGATAGATGAAAATACAAGGGCAGCTGAAGGAACTATGACTTTTCATATGATAAATCATCATATAAGTTTTAGATCAACGGACTGCTCATCTTCAGGATTATATTCAATGATTTGCATATTGCGAGAAAATTTACTAGTGCTCGCACGAAAACTGATGCAATGGTAAAAGGAGTTCTCGCACCTCAGTCGATAACCAATGGAGTGGAAGCCATGAAGAATATTTCATGCTTCAGCTTATCGACTGATGGCAGTAATCATAACATATAAAGCTGTTTTCAATTCTTATTCAATATTTAGATTGGAAAGCGGGAGGAATTCAAACGAAAATACTAGAGCTGCAATGCACTTCAAATGAGAAAGCTGGGGCGATATCTTCGTATATTATAGATACTTTGAAAAAATATGACCTTCTCTCAAAATGTGTGACATTTAGTGGTGACAATACTGACGTTATGTTCGAAGGAATCAACAGATATCCAGGATCAAATGTATTCACTTTTTTTTTAAAAAGAAATGGCTCATGTATAGAACTTGTTGCTCTCTTATGTTCATCACATATTTTTCACAATTCTCTTGATCATTGCTGTGATCAATTAAGCGTGGATATAGATTCAATAGTAATGAAAATATACAATTATTTTTCAATTTATGCGGTGAGAACAGAAGCGTTGAAAGAATTTTGTGATGCTGCTGAAATCCAACATCAGCAGCTTTTAAGGCATTGAAAGAATCGCTGGCTAAGTTTATTTCCTGCCATCGAAAGAATCCTCAAATTGTATCCGGCTTTGAAGTCATGTTTTCTTGAACAACAAAAGGCTCCTAAAAAGATAGTCGATTTCTTTAACAACGAGCTTTCTGAGGCATATCTCTGGCTGTTGCACTCAGTGATCTCTGTTTCTCAACCAAAAGTTGAGAAAATTTAAAAAGAAGCGTTTACCGTTATAGAGGTGAGAAATTTAATCGATGAAGTAGAAACTTCTTTAGGAAATAGGGCAAAAGAAAAATTTCTTCCATTTAAAGTTGAAAGTTTATTGCAACCTCTCAAGATTAGAGGATTCACCGAACGATGCGAATACTTTCTGAATGAGGCCTCGCTACTCTACTCTTCTTGTGTAGAGAACATATATTAGGAAATGGACTCTTCCTTTAGCCGAATTCGAATGTTTTGAAGGGATGGACCGATGATATTTTTCCTAGTGTTTCCTTTATCCAAAAACGTGGTTTGGAAATCGACGATAATATTTTATTCGATCAATTTCAAGCTTTGAAAAGCTTCCTGAATTTCCAATGGAAAACTTCTGTGTTCAAGCAGCTAGGAATACATCAAACCGAGCAATTCACGGAGCTTTTGACATTTTTTGAATTTTTTTTCTGTCTTTCTGAATCGAACAGTAATGTTGAGAGAGTATTTTCTTTAATTAATGTTCAGTGGAGCGATGAAAGAAATAGGCTACTGTGGAAGTAGTGAGAGGAATTGTTGTCACAAAGTACAATTTTAAGGGAATTTCATGTGAGCAATTTTATGATTCTCTAAAAAAAATAAACATCGTCCAACAAACGTACACCAGGGTTGAACATCGTTTAGAGACAGAAAGCGCACTAACGAGACGAGTTGCGTAGATGTACCGACCGACTGCGATATTGTGCATCATGGCTGAATTGCATGTAGCTAAGGATTAAGGAGGCGAGTCAACATCAAACGCGAAAAGAGAAAAGCAATGTTTTTTTTATGGTACTAGTTAACTATTTACACAATTTATTGAAACGAAATAAGAATATAACTAAGCAAAGTATTAACGTTTACCAGATATTCGCCTCCAAGCATACTTTACGGGGCGTTGTATGGCCAATAGAACTAATCAAATCATGTAAAATACCGGAAAATCACTGTTTAACTTTACAAAATTTTGCATCGCAAAATTAATATTTACTAATAAACAACTTAATCTGGCATTGCTAACTATCCGAGAAGACATTCAGCAAATTCAGCCGTGATTGTGGTGATCGCCACCGGAGTGGTTGAAGGTGGGGTGGAAATCTCGCCTAGTTTGATTGGAACCACTTTGTGGGAACAGGAGCAACCACTCCGAAGAGGTGGCTGAACACGAGACAAGGAACTCGGGCGGAGAATGGTAAAGTGGCCGTTAGAGCTGAGATTATTTAAGAGTGCGATGAATGATGCGCCTCCTTTTTTGGGTTTTCGATTTGAACGTAAAAGGTGTAGTGACTGCGGATAAAAAGGATGATCAGCTCTGTTTGGATTATTTCGACTTGATGGAATTAAGTGTGGCTAGTGCGAACTAGACGGAGGGTGGTTGTCGAGATATTGGAGGAGGCGTGAAAACAAAAAAAACAAAATTCAGAAGCACGACCGCGTATAAAAGCATTGGGGAAGAAGTCGGAGGACAAGTGGCAAATCAATATCGGAATCGTCGACGGAAGCAGCCAAGAAGGGGCCTCTTTATTCTTCGTAGAACCGTAAGTTTTTTCAAAAGATTACTTCTTTTTCTTTTTGTTCAATTCCAATCGTTAATTTAGTTTGTTGCTTTCATAAAGGAATTTAGTTTTTAAAAAGCGAATTATCCGTTAGTTTTTAAAAAGCGAATTATCCGTAAAAATTAAGTAATTCTTTTTTTGTATTACATTTGAATTTCTTCTTCTTTTTCTGCATTACATTTGAATTTGACCAAAATAAGTTTCAGATTGAAACGGATGCGGCTTGGGAGTGAATTTGCAGTAAAAATTTAAAGTGGAGCGTTAGTGTTTGGGGGAGGTATGTAGAGTGTAAAAATTTTGGCGGTCTTAATTTGCCTGACAGAGTTAGAGAGAATCCATTATTTCACGTTGTGGGAAGAGGTTCAAGTGTCCTCTTTTGTGCTACCAGAAAGTGGAACCGGAAAGCCATATTCTCGCTTGGTGGCTTTTGGGGCCTTGGTGGACAAGCGAATGGTAGCCCACGCAAGTCTTTGGATGAACTTAACCGGGTCCGCAAGCCCCACCGGAGCACACTATTCCTTTTGTGTGGCAGAGCGGCGCAAACTTATTCCTTCTGTATACGTCAGCGTTAACGTGGATCTTGATGGTTTTAGTAAGGAAGAAGCTGTTGATTACAGCCGGCCAACACACATTCCCACAAGGAGTGGGAAACACGCATCTTCCACAGTGAACACCCATGCTTATGATTTCGAGTCATTTTTATCAGTATCTGTATTCAAACCCTTAATGATGACAGAATCGAACACCGTGAAGCCAGCGATCATCATCTTTGTAGATGGTGGGCCGGGCGAAAACCCGAGTTATCGGAATGTCAAAAGCTTTTCGATTCAACACTTCAAAAAATACAACCTGGACACCCTGTTCATAGCAACTAATGCTTCTGGGTGGAGCGCATACTACCGAGTTGAGCGACGCATGGCCCCCCTTAGCAAACGACTGTCAGGTACCATCCTGCCACATGACGGTCAGGCGTCAACCTGCCGCTCATCTCGACAACAAAGGAATCACTATTGATGATGATTTAGAAAAACGCAATTTTCAGCACCCTGGGGAGACATTTGCTGCCGGGGAAACGTAAATTGACAACTACAATGTTTTGCCAGAATATAGAAAGCCTGAAGATAGCTCATCAAATATGGTGGTAGCAGTGTTCATAAGACTATTCACAAAGTCATCCAGCACATTTGGAAAGAAGAATAGTTTATATTCCTTATCCACAAAAAAGGTGACAAGCTACAGTACGAAAATTATAGAGGACTATCACTAATTTGTACGGCGTGCAAAATATTTTCGAAGATCTAAGAAAATAAAATTAGATCATACGCCAACAGTATTACTGGGGAATATCAAGATCGAATATGTGAGCAAATTTGTGTATTTAGGTGCCAAAACAACGAAAACGGATAATGAAAGGGATGAAAAACGCCAAAGGATATACATAGCTCGCAAATTATATAGCTGCATACATAGGAATACAAAGCTCGAAGTATACAAATCTGTGATAAGACCTGTGTTATGCTATGGGTGTGAAATATGGACCCTAACCCAAGCATCCGAAAATATATTGAACGCCTTTGAGCGACGGGTCCTGAGGTAAATAATCGGAGCGAAGCTAGACGGAGACCAATGGCGAATTCAATACAACCAGGAACTGTATGAAATTTTTGAGGACCTGGAGGTCTCAACGATCGTAAGACTGCGGAAGCTGCAATGGGCTGGCCACATGAATCGTATGGACGAACACCGGATACCCGAAAAGGTATTCGTTGAGAGAACTGAAGGCCGGAGACCAGTTGGGAAACCGAGGAAACGCTGATCTGACTCGGTCGACGAAGACAGTTCATCGCTGCTTGGATTTCGAAATTGGAGGACGCGGCCAATGGGCCGAGACAGTTGGCAGTGCTATTTGCAGGAAGCGAAGGCTCGAGAGGGGCTGTAGTGCTAAGAAGAAGAATAGCAATATCATTGTGCTTGTGTCAGCATCGCAATCGGTAGTTACTTGCTCTAAATATTTTGAATTTTAGCTAGTCAAGCTTCTAAAAATTAAAAATTTGTTATTAACGTCGTGAGAAGTGTTAGTGGATCAGAAACTCATTCCTTTTATCAACACATAAACAATTTGTAATCTTCGTGAAGTAAACTAATATTAAATAAAATGAGCTCCATATTAGAGTGCCTAGAGTGCAATGAACCCATTGCAGAAAACAGTGACTCACTAGACTGTATTGTCTGTAAAAAAATGTGCCATTTCTTCTGTGTTGGATACAGTGAAAGCAGCTTCAGAAAACTCACTAGGGATAAAAAAGGAAATTGGCTTTGTAGAAATTGCAGAATCGCTAATGATCCTGCTGTTAAAAGTTCAAATGAGTTCAATAAGGAGATAATTGAAAATTTGCGGGCGATGAAAAGTGAGCTCCAATTTCAAAATACGGAATTCACTGAACTAAAAAAATTTTTCAAACAAGAACTGGCAGAATATAAAAAATCATTGGACTACTGTTGCAACAAAATTGATGATTTTAATGCAAAAATGATGAGTTACAATAAAAAAATTGAGGGGCTGGAGGCGCTGTGCAATAAGTTATCGAACGAAAATGAAAAATATTACGTGCAAATTAAAAGCCTCACACTGCAAGTAAACCAGTTACAACAGTCGAAGCTGGCAACGGAATTGGAAATAAATGGGATTCCATTGACTCCAAACGAAAATACAACCGCTGTTGTTCACAAAGTAGGCGAGCTGCTCCATATTGATACTAACAAAAATCAACCAATCTTTTCAATGCGAAAAATGATTAAACGACATCAAACTAACGCATCCCCATCAATTGTAGTACGATTTGCTACGGATGAAGCGAGGGCTGCGTGGATGGCAGCAGCTAAAGCGAAACGTGAGCAACTCATATGTTCAAACATTCACGGAAGCTTTAAAGCAGACAGGTTTTTTGTGAATTTTCACTTAAGTCAACACTATAGACGGCTACTTTACACAACCGAAAAATTCGCAAGAGAAAATAGTTACAAGTATGTATGGATTAAAGATGAAAATGTATTTATTAGAAAATCAGAGCAGGGAAAAATTTATAGGATTAACTTTGAAGAAGACTTGAATTTAAATCTACTCCAATGAATTTTAAGCAAATTGATCCTATTTGAATAACACTTTTTTCTCTTTCCAAAATGTTTGATATTATTAATGAATTAGAAACAAGCAACACTATGTATTTAAAC
Source organism: Odontomyia ornata (assembly GCA_963969285.1). Taxonomy (NCBI): domain Eukaryota; kingdom Metazoa; phylum Arthropoda; class Insecta; order Diptera; family Stratiomyidae; genus Odontomyia; species Odontomyia ornata. The sequence goes on from OZ017741.1 coordinate 206,237,113, forward strand.
GATCCAAAGCTTAGTAAATATTTTATTTCCGATTTTCAAAGCCTAAAAATATTTCATCTAAATATTTGAAGCATTGCTAAAAATTTTGACGAATTATGTATGCTTCTTTCTTCTTTTGATATTGTTTTTGATGTCATAGTTTTAACTGAAACGTGGCTTGATGCCTCTGATAGTTTTGAACTTAGTGGCTACAATAAAATAATCAAACCCATAAAAAACAATAAATGTGATGGCATTTTAGTGTATATAAAAACTGATTTAAATTTTCAAGTTTTAAATGAAGAAATCGGCAATTGCAATTCACTTAATATTGTTTTTGATATGTTGAAGGAAAAATTACTTATATCTTGTATATACCGATCCCCAAATGATACAGATGCAGAATGTTTTGTAGATGACTTAGAAATGTTTTTGGGGAACTTTAAAGACATTGGAAACCAAATCTTGATAGGAGATATGAATATAGATATAAAGGAAGAAAATCTAAATCAAATTGGCCATGAATATTTGGCGACACTAGAACAATACGGGTTTATAAGGTCGTTGTATGGTTGCACTCGAAAATCAATTACTCGAGAGTTCTGCATAGATCACCTTTTCTTAAAGTCAAAACCAGATAATATTTTTCAGACAGCAATTTATACAACATGCGTAACTGATCATTTTGCTATTATGGGTCATATTAAATGGTTCAAAGAAGAAAATAGAAATAAAGCTTTAAGTGAGGATCAAAATAAAGATATTAAAATCATAGATTATTCACTGTTCAAAGAAATTCTGTCGCAAGATAATTGGGAAGATGTATTTATGGAGACAAATGCCGAGAAAGCTTTCTCTTTATTTTATAGTAGAGTAGTTTATGTATTAAACTGCAGCTTAAAGATTGCCGTAAAACCTTCTAGTAGACTGAAAAGGTTGAAGCCGTGGATAACTAATAGTTTGATTAAGGCTATAAGAAAACGGGATAATATTGCGAGAAGAATGTCTAAAGAACCGTTTAACGTAAACTTACAAACTTTTTACAAAAACTACAAAAATATTTTAAAATCTTTAATAAGGAGAGCAAAAAGTAATAATTATAGAAATAAATTAAGTGAATGCGGCAATGATAATAAAAAGATTTGGATGCTAATCAATGAGTCAGTGGGTTGTAGAAATTCGAAGTCTAATGTTACAACCACTGATATTTTCACCTCAGAGGGAGTAAAAGTGTCTCATAGTGATCCTCAAAATATTGCTGAGCATTTCAATAAACATTTTGTAAATATTGGAAAACATATCTCAAACAATATTAAATCAAATGTTTCAGTAAACCATATTCGAAAGTCTTCAAACAGCAGTTACAATATTAAAGACTCCTTATTTTTAGTACCAGTTACCCAAGAAGAAGTGAAACAACAAATTTCAAAATTAAAACCAAATGTTTCTCCTGGTATAGATGGTATTCCATCTAAATGTATTAAAGAAAATGCGGAAGCACTAGCTGGCCCACTTTCTCATGCCATTAATCTATGTTTTTCACAAGGATACTTTCCAAAGGAACTGAAACATGCCCTGGTGATACCCTTACATAAAGCAAATGATAAAAGAGATATGAACAACTATAGACCTATTTCTCTTTTGTCATGCCTATCAAAGATTATTGAAAAATTAATTAAACAAAGATTAGTAGATTACCTGGAATCGAAGGAAATATTATCGAAATGTCAGTATGGTTTTTGTAAAGGTGTCAGTACTGAAAATGCTCTTTACTCAGTAACCAAAACAATCATTCAAAATCTTGATAAAAGTAATAAATGTCTAGGCATATTCTTTTGATACGGTGAATCACGAAATTTTAAAAGAAAAGATGCATAGAGTGGGAATACGAGGAGTTGCTCTGGATCTTTTTTCGAGATATCTAAAAGACCGGACCCAGGCGGTGCGTTATAACAATAAAATAAGTAAACCCCTTACAGTTGATACAGGTGTCCCACAAGGTACAGTCCTGGGGCCAATTTTATTTCTAATTTACATAAACGATGTTCAAATTGATATTACCTAACTGCTCTCTTTGCTCTTTTGCTGACGACACTGTCGCACTTTTCTGGGGTGATACATGGAACGAAGTGGTTGTAAAGGCAAATGAAGGGATGAAACAAATACAAAATTGGCTTGTAAGCAACTTAGTGAGTTTGAATGTAAATAAGACGGTGATGATTCCTTTCGCACTTACTTCTATTGGGCTACCTAGAAATGAACTGAAGGTAGTATTACACATCCCCGACTGCTCTTAAAAGAGAAACGGAGATTGTGTCTGCCCGGTTCTCCCAGTGTGTCACAGTACCAAGTACCTCGGTATCATTATAGATTCTCACCTTCGCTGGAGTCAACATGTCTCTTATTTAGCTTCCAAAATAAGGAAAACGATCTTCAAATTTGTTCAGTTGAGAGATATATTATACAAAGATGAGCTTAGGCGTGTTTACTTTGCTTTAGCACAATCCTTATTGGAATATGGATTGATTGCGTGGGGAGGTGTAGCGATTACCCTCGTTTCGCCATTGAAAATAATTCAAAAGAAAATTATTAAGATTTGCTTAAAGAAACCGAAAAGATATCCAACTGATCTAATATATAAAGAATTTAAAGTAATGAGTCTGCATGATTTATACCATCTAAATTTACTAAAATTTGTACATTTAAATCGTAAAGTTTTTTCATTTGTAACCCATTCAGTGCATGCAACTCGTCGCCAGGTGAGCCAGATTTTTTACGAACCTCGTTATAATACAACTGCAGCCTCATTACACCCTTATTATTACGGACCACGTCTTTTTAACCTACTCCCCAAAAGCATTTCTAACTTAAATAACATCAACTTATTCAGATCTAAACTAATTAACTATCTAACGGGATAGTGCATAAATGTTCACGAATAGAATACAGAAGTAATTTATCCTCTGTTTACTTGTTCTTCTTTTATTTCTGAAAAAAGTTATTGTAAAATAATACACATGAAAATTAAATAGGCTGATAAAAATTGTAAGCAGTGATGCTGACATAAGCAAGCCATTTCCTCGACACGAGGAGTGCTCAATGAGGAATGTGCTCATATAAAGACTATAGATATAAAGATTTTTGAATTATATTTTCGAATTATTGTTACTTCTTTTTCTTAAATAAGATAACACATGTATTATATTTGTATTTTTTTGAGCAATAAATAGAAATAAATAAATAAAATAAATTACTTATGGTTGAGAATTCTAGTTTTACCTTTCGTTGGGTTATTAATGTCATTAATTAGTGTGAATTTCACATTAGCAAAAATGTGATAGTATCAATGAAAAACTTGTTGTATGAGTGAAATTAGGAAAGATGTGGATAGAAGGTTTGTTGATCGTCCTCTCTATAATCTTATATCTGGCTATATCAAAGATGTTGTGGAAGCGTTATGGAAATGGTCAAATGTTGTAGGTGTATTTGGTGATAAACTGTAAAATATTTATATATGTGAACAATCAATATTGAATTTAGAAATTCAAAATTATAATTTGTAATATTATCTATAAATTTTAACGTCATGGTGTAAGAAATTATAAGATCATCAGCGAACGCTACTAATCATCGTACAGATGACACGTTAAAATCAAAGCCGTCAAAATGTTTGGAAATGAATATGGAGGAGAGTAGAGGCACAGTTACCGTTCCTTGGTGTAGACCATTCAAAACTTTGAAATCACACATGGTTATCAGATTTCCGTCAGTTCTAAGAAACGATTTCACGTGCAAAATATTGCATATCATGAAAAAATGTGTCTGGGGAACTTGCCTTGAAGGAGTTAGTCCATCTAACCACACCTTATCCAAGTCTGTATTTGTACTATGCGCCATGAGTACATTTGTAAGATGAAATAAAATGACATCGTTCTGCTCATCTTCCTAGATTTCAAGTGCTACACAATTGATCATTGGGATCCACTCAAAACTGACGATAGATACAAGCCATATGGCAGCAGCGCTTACTACCACACACATGACCATTAGTAGGCCGACTTTGCTGGCTAACTTACATGGCATTATATGAAGAACTGTGGAGATGCCAACAAAAATTCGAGGTTTTGTACGGTTTAGAGACGGATTTCTACAGTGAAATCCAGATGATCCGCTGAGAACACAATAGCGCTCCTAGTGAAGTGAAAATTATTTCAGTTCTTATATCCGTTTAGTTTTTATCGCCTTCCAAAGTGAGTTTATAGGAGTTTGTTTACATCTCAACGCTGAGCTATCAGTCGAAGGTGCAAAACGTGTGCTTCATTTGCTCGTCTTGGAAAGTTTAGGAGCACAATGGGCTATACAAGGTAAATTTATAGCATGCACGGAATGCGTTTGGCACGTTTTTTATTCGGAAAATAGTATATATGACGAAATATAAGCATTTGCTAATGCCGCAGTTGGGTGACAGCTACCGGAAGCTTGTCCATAGTAGGCCGACTAATACATATGCAAATTGCTACCATATGGCTTGTATCTATCGTCAGTTTTGGATCCACTTCTCCGTTTGTGCTGTTATACTGTGTGATTATAACAGGCTTCCGCTAGTAACCTGAAGTTGGGTCAGTATCAGGTCCATGGTGCATTGAAGATAACACAGAAGCTTTATTTGGTTTTGAAACATACGAAACTATGGTAATTGTTTTTTAAGAACCAAAAAGCAAGGTAGATTGAGTTCTGGTAACATTTCAGCAACTTCCTTTTATCGGCTTTACAAGACGTTTTACTATGTATGTCATTTGGACTATTTGAGACTTGATAAGGACCCACAGAATGTTCGTAATTATAGACTTTGATAGCCACCATATAAAAAGCCGTGAACTTATTGAGGGGAGGTTTTTTACGCCTTATTTAATTGGTTACTTAGCATGTAAACTTCACCTTTGAAGTGGCCACAATACCCAATTAATTGCCCATGGTCACACTTTCACCCGGCGAATAGACTGTGAAATTTTGCTTGCAGTACGTTACAGAGCTCACGTATAGATGTCAAGTTATAAATTTGTGGACGCTCGGATAGGGTTGTTCTATCATCAAATCTAAGGCGTCGTACTGAAAATAGAAAGCTTGTTTCTTGGACATTAAAATGATTAGACTGGTACCAAAAACAGAGGGTATATAAATTTCAATTCACATCATCCCATTTCAATGAAGAAGTCGATTTTCTACAATTTAGTCGACAAAAGCTTCAATCTTTCTATATTTCATAATTAAAAATAAATCAATGTTAATGAAAAATAATTTTCCCACATTTTCTATGACCAAGATTTACGATTCGCACGTTGCAATGGAAAGCTCAGTGTAGAGACCGTAAACGTACAAATTTATATTAAATTGATGTAAAAAGGGTCGAGCGATCAGTAAATAAAGTTTAGCACAGATACATATAGTGTACTGTTTTTTCCAGAACTTTTTAATACTATTTCGAAACTTTTATGGCTTCTTCCACCTGTTACGCCAGTTTTCCGTTGTTTTTTCTCCAAATATAGTTTTATACATAGTTAACTTTCGCATGTCAATTGGTATTTCCTTCAGAAAAAGAAGTCCGTTATAAAAAATAAGCCTCAGTGGCTTATATTTTATTACCACGAATTCTTTGAAAATTAGCAGTCAAAAATATTATGTACACGTTAAGAATATATGTAGAAGCAATGCTGTGAACTGTATGTAAACCTTTTTGATGTAAGATTAACAATTAAAAAGTTCTCTAACAGGAAAAGGACCGTTATATTGAAAGTACTTGTAGAACTGAAAGCCTGCCACAAAAGTGTGGCCAGTAGGTATAACAATGAATATTTTTCAATATCTTGAAAATTTTTCCGCTATTGAAGCTGCAAGTTCCTTCCAAAATAGTTAATAAGAGGTGTACTATATGTAAACATTTGATTCACACTACGTTACATCATAATTATTTAAATTTCATGGGGTAAGTGATGTAAGCTTTTGTTCTTATTTTTCTTGGACTATTTAATCATCCAAAATCTTTAGATTTAAATTTCTGTTGCATCAATTTGCATCATATTATCATACTACGAATCTATTTTCATTCAATCACTAAAAATAAAAACAGATCAATAGTCAGTCTTTTGAACTTTTGCATGCTTTTAAACGCTTGAACAACATGTGAGTCAGAGCAAGAGTGTGCATTGTTTACAAACGAAACAAAATTGCGTCACATAACAATCGAGACAATTCTCGATGCCGGCTAATCGTACTTTCTCGTATAATCTCGTAGTTCGGTAAGGTTTTCTCCGCGCAGAATCAACGGGTGTCATCGTTATCCAACGCATGCCATCGTTGACAGCTTTCATATATAAATAAGAACGCGACGGCATCCGGTGTCTTATTAGAATCAGACAATAGATACTCATCGTGTGCGCGAAAATTCAAACAAGTTAATTTATTTTAGAACACTTCGAAGCAGTTTAAGCTAATTCCGATTGAAATGTCTCTTATTCGAATTTTGTACGATTTACGCCCGTGGAGTATTCGCTCGCCAGTGTTCCATCGTTTCGAACGGTTTGGTTTTACTCCGGCTGAATTACAAGCATTCTTCCAATTTCCGGATTTCAAAATTCGACCTGCAATTGCCTCAGAAGAAATCACTCCAGCGAAAATTGATAAGGATGGATTTAAAGTTGCTTTGGATATGAAGGACTTTAGACCAGGGGAGATTAAAGTGAAAATGGTGGATAATATAGTCGTTGTAGAAGGGAAATTCGAAACGAACGATAAAGAGCACGTGTTCGTTTCCCGCGAGTTTCTTAGGAAATATGTTTTGCCGGAGGACATCGATGTGAATAAAGTGGAATCAACGATAAATTCTGAAGGCGTGCTAACAATTACAGCTCCCGCTCCTCCAGTTAATGAAAGGATAATTGAAGTGAAACGTGTTGAAGACACAAATGCTTCGAAAAAGACTGAGGCAAAAGAGTGAACATTGATCTTGTGATTGTAAAATAATGAATAAAGTACTTTTATACGATTGTTTTGGAATTTGACTAAATTAGTTTGTATTTATTGTAAATTTAAGAATTAAAATAAATTAGAGTGTGGAATAGAAAATTATTGTTTTATTTCAATTCATTCTTACTTTACTTCAATGACCTCGAATTTCTGGCGAAATTTTATAAAATCATGTTGAAATCCTAAAAACCCACCGAACTCCAATGTATAGCTTCGGGTTAGTGGCACGAAGATTTCTTTGCAAATTTAGAGAAATTAAATTCATAACTGAAACATATAATGACATGTTTTGTTTTTATAAGTTAAAAGTAATAACAACCCACTTAAATAAAGAAACATAAGAAAAATCTTCAGTTGCTGCCTAACATCAGCAACATATTTGCAGTGACACTTAATCAATCATTAAACGCTTATATCGAGAGATAAGTATGAGTTGATGTGAATTTAGTTTCCGTGTCAGGCATTCCAACATACAGTGAGTCACTTGGGTTTTCGTACAGACCCAAACATACCGTTTGCACTGTAGATAATTCAGTTTTCTACACTGATTTCCTTAAAATTTATGGATGAAAATATATTTTAACACATCTGCACTAAGGTACGAAAACAATTTCCAAAATCTATCAATTCTTTAGATTTTATTTTGTTTACAAATTAAAAGGGACCCAAAATTTATGTCACTTGGTGATTCGTAACGTTCTTAATGCCCTGGTAAAACATATTTTCCCGTTATTTTTCTGGTTCATAACAAACAACCCAGTTAGATATTGTAGTTATATGCATGCAGTGAAGGTGTGCAGTTGAAGATTGAGCGCGTTTGAATGAGCATATACGGAAAAAGAGAAAAAATGGGTCGTAAATCAAAAAACCATTCTGTTGCGGTTCGCGAATTAGTAATATCGCATCATAAAGCCGGTAAATCTTTGCGGGAAATAGCGGATATACTTAATATAAGTCATTCTACAATTCAATACATAGTTAAGCGCTTTAAAACAGAAAATCGTGTTGTTGATAAGAAAAAAAAGGCCCGATGTTTTTGTTGAATGCACACGAAAGTCGTTGGCTAGTTCGAAAAATCCGTGAGGACCCTAAATTAAGTGCACCTAAGTTAGCTGCCGCATTTGAGCAGCATTCAGGTAAGCGGGTGTGTGCGGAAACTATACGGAGAGTACTGAGGAGAGCTGGTTTTAACGGACGAGTGGCCAGAAAAAAACCATATCTATCGGAGAAGAATAGGAAGCAGCACTTGATGTTTGCAAAAGAACACCTTACCAAAGATGCGGAGTTTTGGAACAACATTATATTTGTAGATGAGTCCAAATTTAATATATTTGGCTCAGATGGACAGACAATGGTTTGGAGAAAACTAAATGAAGAGCTTCACAAGAAAAATCTGCGCGCCACCGTAAAACATGGTTGTGGATCCGTCTTAGTTTGGGGTTGTATGTCGGCACATGGAGTAGGAAATTTGCACATTATCAATGGAATAATGGATAAGATAGTTTACCTCAACATTTTGAAACAAAATTGAAAGCAAAGTGCTATCAAAATGGGTTTGAGTAATAGTTTTAAATTTTATCAGGACAATGACCCCAAACATAAATCACACATTGGTCGAGAGTGGCTTCTTTATAATTGTGCGAAAGTCATAGGAACTCCAGCACAATCGCCCAATCTTAATCCGATCGAGAATGTTTGGAACGAACTTGATAAACGCCTTCGAAAACATACCATTTCTAATAAAGAAGTTCTTATAAGTAAGATAAAACACGAATGGTCTTATATATCAGTCGAATACACCAAAAAGCTAGTGGATTCTATTCCCAGAAGACTTCAAAGCGTTGTTAAAAACAAAGGACTCCAGACAAAATATTAGTTTTTTCTCACAGTTCTTATTTCACTCTAGTTTTTCGTAGTGTACGAATATCAAAGTGACGTGAATTTCTAAAAATATATATTCATTTTTGTATTTTCATTGAAATTATCAAGAAAAGAGCGATATTTTTTTATTTTTGTATTACATAAATAAAAATAAAAGATTTCTTTTAAAAAATTGCAACTTTTTTCATCCAGTCCGAAAATAGCGCTACCTAATGCTTAAGTTCTCAAGTGTACGAATAACCAAGTGACTCACTGTATATACATGGGATAATGAAAGTACCCTTAAACATCTGTTGTAAACTAAAGACTAGAGAAAAGTTATTATTTTGTCAGTTGTGTATTACTAGTACTTGTACCATGTAATGACATGTGCTTTTCTTGTTTTCTCATCGACTGACTAAAATAAATGTCGTTTCCCCATTAGTTTTCGTCCAAGTTTTATTTCACAAATCTTAACAATCTCAGGTTATGGGTCCAAACGTCCAGACGCACTTCGTAGTAGCGCATGGAAAAAAACCTGAATCACGAAGTAAACGATCGTTCAGACGATGGCAGTTGTATTTTGGATGGCATTCGGAAAATGGAAGTGGGAAATTAAACGGTGTATGAAAGAACTCCACCGTAGACGGTCCCAAGCCCGTTGAGAAAGGAGGGAGCCCCTTCTTTCCCCAACCCATAGCTTTCATGATTCCTCATCCCAAACCCCCCAATGAAATTGGGTTTACTAGTTGATATAATAATAAAGTGGGACATTAAATGCCGAGAAATGCTAATAACTGTAACTACATCTAAAGCTCTGCTACTTAATCCTAATTACATCTCCTTTGTGAGGGTGTAAGGTGAAGGCAAATCTTCCGCGCCTGATAACTGAACCGACGTAATAACCATGCCGCCGGAATTGAGGTTGGGCGATGGGCTAACTCCCCGTCCCTAGAAAATGTTTCGAAATCTGCAGATGGGCCTCGGAATAGATTGGACTCCCGGCAATGACCTCGCAAACGAAAAAAAGACTATGGCATTGGATCTTGGAATGTCAGATCACTCAATTACCCTGGCGCTGTTAAGGACCTTTTATAACAGGCCAGCCAATATCAATTAAAAATACTGGCAGTCCAGGAAACGAATTGGAGTGGAAACGACATTCAAGACGATCTCACAATATTCAAAAGTGGGAAGCCTACTGTAAAACGAAAATTCAGAGTGGCCTTGATTGTGGATAGGGAGTTCAAATCGCACGTTGTTAATACTAAGGCAGTGAACGAACGGTTGCAAGCAATCCATATACAAGCGAAATTCTTCAAAATCAGGCTGATTAATGTTCACGCCCCAACCGAAGAAAAGGACGAAGAAACGAAGGAAATGTTCTACAATCACCTGGAAAGACTAGTCGACTCATTGCCTGCAAACAACACAAAAATAATTCTGGGTAATTTCAATGCCAAGGTTGGCCATGAGCTATCTCATCGGGGAACGACTGGAGAATATAGCCTCCACGATGAAACAAATGACAACGGCCAGCGCCTGATTGACTTTGCATGTAGCAGAAATCTAGTCATACGTTAGACTTGCTTCCCACATCGACGCATTCATAAAATGACCTGGGTACCACCGGATGGCAACCCATAAAACCAGATCGATCATGTTCTTATCCAACAACGTTGGGCCTCGAGCATACTTGAAGCCCGTACATACCATGGAGCAAATTGTAGCTCAGATTATTACTTGATCAAATTACCCTATCGATGTTATATGTCAAAGGCATATTCGGCGAAGACCAGCCCGCTACAAAAATTTGACATCAAAAGGCTCCAAACGGCGTCTGTGGCCAAACATTTCATGGAGACCCTCGACAACCAGCTGGCTCCTATCTTATCAGAGGCATCTTTAAAGACAAGCAACGAGCTCTGGGCGGAAGTGAAAGCGGCTATTAGGGCCGTGGCAGAACAGACGATCGGACATCAAGCCCGGCGTAAGAGGAATGATTGGTTCGATGATGTGCCAGAATGCGTTAGATAAAAAGAATCAGGTGTACAAAGAATATGTAAGTAGGAAAACCAGAACGACGTGAGGACACTATGAAAATCTCAGAAAAGTAGCGAATAAGATAATTAGGAATAAAAAGAGAAAATACTATGATTACCAATTGAGAAGTATAGATGTAAGTTTAGCGAGCAACACCACAAGCCAAGCATACAAAGTAGTGAAAAGCCTGAAACGTGGTTATCAGCCCAAAACCACGATATGTCGTGATGACATCGGCAATATCTTCGCTGGTGAAACCAAGATTAAGGAAAGATGGGCATCATATTTTAAATACCTCCTTAATCCTTTGCACTGCTCTACTACATCGGAGACTATAGATGTCATCAGGAGGACCTCAATTGGCCCCACCAAATCTGGATGAAGTGTTTTCATCGTCAAAGCCCAAAAGAATAATAAAGCGCCGGGCGTTGATGAGATTCCGGTGGAGCTCATCAAATATGGTGGCAGTAATGTTCATAAAGCTATTCACATAGTCATCCAGCACATTTTGCAACAAGAACATATGCCAAAAGAGTGGACGCAATCAATTATATTCCCTATCCACAAAAAAAGTGATGAGCTACTGTGCGAAAATTATAGAGGCATATCACCACTTTTTACGGCGTACAAAATGTTTTTCAAAAATCTTAGAGAATAAAATCGGATGATATGCCAACAGTATTATTGGGGAGTATCAAAGTGGCTTTAGAGCAGGTAGATCGACATAAGACCGATTGTTTACAGTCAAGCAGGTACTTGAAAAATTCTGGGAGTTCAACGTAGACGTACATCTAATTATCGTTGACTTTAAGCAAGCATACGACAGTATTGGTCGTAACGTACTGGACCAAATAATGCTTTGCTTTGGCATCCCAGCCAAATAAGTCCGTCTTACTAACATGACAATGACGTCGTCGATCTCTCAAGTCCGCAACAATAACCTACGCACTGATGCCTTTGACACAAATATCGGACTAAAGCAGGAAGATGTGCTGGCCCCATTGCTATTCAATTTGGCTCTGGAGTACGTCATAAGGAAGCTACCTGTCGATACACGAGGTACATTACTACATAAGTCGAGCCAAGTAGTAGCCTATGCGGACGACATCAAAATGTTGTCATGGTCACTAGCAACTGCCAAAGAACTCTTCCTGAAACTCGACAGCAAAGCGAGACTAATAGGGCTACAAATCAATGAAAATAAAACAAAGCTCATGGCGCAAACGAGGAAAAATACCTCAAATTCTCAAAATATCGTACTTAGCGAATACAATATCAAAAATCTGGGCAAATTTGTATATTCAGGCACCAAAATCACGAAAACGGGCAATGAAAGAGACGAAATACGCCGCAGAATACAGCTCACAAATAAAAACATGGACCCTAACCCAGCATCCGCAAATATATTGAACGCCTGTGAGGAAGGGTCCTGGGGGCGAATAATTGGAGTGAAGCTAGACGGGGAGCTGTATGAAATTTTTGAGGAACTGGAGGTCTCAACAATTTTAAGACTGCGGAAGCTGCAATGGGCTGGCCACAGGAATCGTATGGATGAGAAACCCGAGGAAACACTAGTCTATTTCGGTCAACGAAAACAGTGCATCGCTGCTTGGATTTCAAAATTGGAGGATGCGGTTAATGGACCGGGACAGTTGGAGGCGCTTTTTGCAAGGAGCGAAGACCTGAGAGGGGCCATAGTACTAAAAAGAAGAAGAAGATATATTGTTATAGTTAGTATTATGTATTATTATTATTTGTATCATTAGATATTATTTATTATGATAGTTAGTGTTAAGTATTAATATTATCTATATTATTTGTTATTTATTAATATGGTTCGTTCTATTGCTTATTATTACTCATATTTACAGAAGAGTATTGCTAGTTTCAGTGGGCAGCATCTGGACGTTAGGCATACTAACGACTTCATAAAATTTGTCACCACCATTATATAAATTATTGCCTCCAAATAATACAATTTCGCTGGCAACTACTTTAACTGTTTGTTCGAGTTCTCTAGCTTATTTGATCTCTGACATACGAGGGTTCAAAATATCGTATGAACTTTATATGAGATGAAGTGTATTCTTATGACACAATATCACTTGGAACGCCGTGCCTGCATGTTACTACGTGAAAGTTTAGACACAGATAATACACGGTTTGCATGAAAATCGAAACCTCTTTCTTTTTAGACTTTTTCCCAAATCGTAGTAGAGAATATAGGTAATGCAATCATTGAAGTAAGCTAAATATAAATTTTCACGTCCTAATAATTACTACTCTACGAACAAAATTTATACATTTGGGTACGTTTTAGTGAATTTTTTTCGGGTTCACAATTTTCTACATAATTCGGTCGTTCGGAACAATTTATTAGCTTCGGAACTATTTATAAACGGAATATAGCCTCTAGAATAAATATGTTGGTATCCTTCCGAGAGAATGATTTTTGAACTATTTGTTTTTGTAATTTCATTATAATATTTATGCAAGTTTTCATCTACAATCTACAACACAGTTATATAATCACACAAAAAAACAGATTATCATTCACTTGTTCTTCATTAAAAACAATAAACGCAGTATTACATTATTATCAAATTGATTTCAAGTCCATTTGTAGGTCAATACTCACTTAAAGCCAATCACGATCAAAATAATTTCGAACCTCAATAAAAATGGAGGCTATTTAATTAACATCCGTTAGTTGGCTTGTTTCTTGGTCAGTTTGCATTTCTCCACATGGTCGCCTCGAGTATACTCGTGGAATTTGTCGTACATCGCACAAAGTAAGTATTTCGATAATTCTACCCTCCACTCAATATCAAGAAAGATGTGAAAAGCTAGTGGTATTCCATGCCTCCCCACCCAGCAGGGATGCAAAACCCCAAACTGATTGATTTCACACCGTACAGTATACGGGTTGCTCGCAGTGATGAATTGCTGCTTCAGAATTGTTGCCGCACAAATTCGCACCGTGACAAACGGAGTTCCTTGCAGGTTGTCGCGATCGAGTGCAAGTACTCTTGCCTGCAATGGAGGCTGCGGGCAGCCACCCACGTTATATCCAACACTAACCTCGGTTTTTTCACACAGTTTTAATGGAACAATGGTGACCTGAGTAAATCAAAAGATGCGCAAATTCAGGTTCAGTCTTTATCAGCCCTTAATTTCACATTTGTCTACCTTCATCGAACGGCATTTGCATAACGCCTTGCCTTTAACACTGTATAGTGTGGCGGCTGCCTTGTCACGTATTTGTATAATGCATAAGTTTTAGTGACGAAAATTTTGGAAAATTGTCTCATGTGCTTCACACATTGCGACAATCAGCAAACACGCGACTACCGCTTTTCCTTCTTGCCGACGTCCCGGTGCAGTGGCCACGAGCTGTCAGTTTTCTTTGTAATTGTCACACAACCTTATCGGCTGAGACTGTCACACAACCTTATCAGCTTGGGACATTTAAATATAGGGGTGACAGATCTTGGCGGAATATCGATCCGCGGGATCGAGGTTATCACAGATCTCTGTCATGTATCGCTCCGCAGGATCGGCAGTTATTACAAGATGTTCCGAAATTACTTTGGCACATGTTTTCTCTCTTATAGTGATCTTTTGTTATCAAATTTATGCCTTTATTCAGTTTGATTTCAAGTTCATTTTTACTCGCCTGATGTTTCAAAAAAATCTCAATTAGCTCAGCTGTATATAGTTCCTTCGCAGTAGAATTAAGATTGTTATTTTTAGATTAAGATTTTTATATTTAATCGATCTTCTGTTTCTGTAAGTTTATTGTTGCATGCAGGCTATCTTAAATCCAGCTTTGCTATTGTTATCATAATGCAATGGAACTTTTGCCTGTACTTTTACATGGTGTAGTAACATTAATAAATTTAATGAAGAAAATTTATAAGCGAATGAATGTTGAACTTTATGTGTATACCTTGAAGTAGTAAATAGATAGATATTATATTGAGTATTTTTACGTATATACATTTTTAATATGAAGAAAAGGTACATAAGAGAAAGAGAAAAGAGGAGTTAATCTATCCGTGTAAAACCCTGTATGTGAATTCCGATATTTTACTTTAAGAGGTGGTTTTTGCGAGGAAAGGGGAAATTATTCCAAACGTCAAAATTTTGTTTACGTCTTCACGTATTTACCGTTGACAATGTGCGGAAAGTTTCATTTTGTCGTGGTGAACGTAATACAGACTATTTCGGTTAGTCTCACACGATTTATAGTGAAATTTTATTAAATCAGGTGACCTAAAAGATTAAAAAGCAACGATGTGCTGTTCGGTACCGTGTTGCCCAAATTTCAACCGTCGCTCGAGCGGAAAGCTCTGCTTTAGCTAAAATTTGATAGTTTCATGGATTCAAAATCATGAGAAAGTTTAGTTTAAATAGTTTCAAGTTGTGAATCAGAAGAAAATTGCTCAAAAATATTTGCAATATTTTTGTTCTGATTGCTTCGTATTTTGCCGCAAATCCAGTGGCATAAAGCAGAAACGGCACGAAATTGTGGCATTATTTAAGGGGGTTATAATTCATTGTAACTTTTAGCATTTTAGAATTTCGAATAATACTAACGAAAATGGCATGGTGCCGAATTCTTGGATTAAAACCGGAAATGAAACGTTTGGTAATTTGCGAAGATGATCTCAAGGATGACAAACCGCAGCATTCTTTTGCAATATGTTACAATTGTGTAAGATATCTCTAGTAATGGTAAATCTAAAAAGTATTGAGCCTTTTTTTGTCATTTTTTCCATTGAATATTTATTTTATTTAAAATCGTTTTTATTTAAGTACATTATCTATGACCTTTTGCAATTTTTTGGGTAGAGCCATTATTTCATCTGTGTAGAACTTCTGTGGTTTATCAGCAAAAAACTTGGCGAAGTGATTTTTACAGTCCCTTTTTGAAGTCAATTTCTTTTCATTAAGGAAGTGTTGCAGAGACCGAAACAAATGGTGGTCTGATGGTGTAAGGTCTGGACTAAACGGTGGATGCATCAAAACTTTCCAGCCAAGCTCTTCCGATTTTCACCGGGTCATCAAAGATGCGTGTGGTCTGGCATTGTCATGATGGAAGACAACGCCCTTTCTATTGATCAATTCTGGCCTTTTTTTTTTGAATTGCTTGTTGCAATCTGGTTAATTGCTGACAATGCGGAGGCAAATTGAGTGTTTGGCCAGGTTCTAGCACTTAGATAAACAGTTCCCTTCTAGTCCTACCATATACATAGCATAACCTTAATTGATGCCAATCCTGGCTTTGAAGTCGTTTGTAATGATTCAACTTTTTTGACTATGATCTTTTACGAATGGCATTCTCATATCTCACCCATTTTTTATCCCCCGTAATGTTTTGCTTCAAAAATGGATCGATTTCGTTGCGTTTCATTAGCATTTCACAAATGGAAATTCGGTCCATGAATTTTTTTTTGTGTTAATACATGTGGCACCCAAATCTCGAGCTTCTTTGCGTATCCAGCCTTACGCAAATGGTTTAAAACTGTTTGGTGATGGATATTCAGTTCCTTAGCAATGTCATGGCTGCTTGTGTGTTGGTCTTCTTCAACTTTTGTAAGATATCATCGACTTTTTCAGTGATTGGTCGACCAGAGTGAGGTGCATCTTTGACATAAAAATTTCCAGATCGAAAGCGAGCGAACCATCTCTTGGCTGTGGCTTTTGATGAAGTACCTTAACCGTAGACACCACAAAATTTTTCACGAGCTTGCGATGCATTTTCACCTTGATCATAGTGATATTCTAAAATATAACGAATTTTTTCAGAAATTTCACTCAGTTTTAAATGAATACAACTTTTGACACGAATGACGAAATACAAAACTGTCAGAATGAAAATTGTAGAGTGGAATATCACCTTTCAAACGCATGTCAGTTTGACTCAATCTGATTAGTATTGCCTGATATATGACAACGAACACCATCTAGTGACAAAAAACGCTCAATACTTTTTAGACGATCTAATATTTGCACAAAATTTAAGTATCTCACATTCTTAGACTTGACGTGGAATTGAAGATGTTAACACATTAACATCTACTTTTGGACATGTAAGTGTATTTTATAATTGATTGAAATGCCAATTTCATATTTTTTTATTTTAGAATGCAACTACGAATAGGATAAATTTTTGTTCAAATCCCGAATTTAATTCAGGATGTGTAAGCTTACATGTATTTGCCACTTTCGTTGCTAAACATCTAATTTTCTTCGGTTTCGGCGAATAAGTCAATGGTCCTGGATAGTGCAAATGTCATTTAGTTACCCAAACATTACATTTGGCTCGTTCAATTTTAGGACTCTTGGACCAGAAATGACAATATTGCGAACATTAGTCATCCAAATAATTTAGTGTTATAAATCGGATTTGGAGGACGTATGAATTTCTTATATTAAATTTTCATGCAAATTTTAGGCCTCTATTTTAGAACATGCTTTTCCTGAAGTCCATGGTAGATGAAATTATTTTCGAGGAGGTACGTTTTAATTTTTTGTATAATCTCATTGTTAATTCTGCAATTATAGATTAACGTTGAATCAAGCTCTTCAGCTACAGCGATGTGTATGAGAGGCCTGCAGAGAGTAATTTTTAATATTTAGTATGCAGCATCAATTATAACATGTTTTGTTCAGTAGTATTGATCTTATGCTAGATTTGAGGAGATGTATGTAATTTATTTATTTATTTATTCATTGCTATTTTTACAGATATAATCCAATTACAAAAATAGTAATAATAGTGAAAGATAGATAGACATTGAAAACATATAAGAAAAAATTCAAAGCTTAGAGAGTGCAGAAGTTACTCTATTTTTCAAACGGAGATAAGAAGTGGGGAAAGATCCAAGCTTAAGATCATCGTGTTTACGCGTAATCCTTAGTAGAAGAGAGTGCAAATAAGTCACGCTCCTGGCAAACGACACATCAAAGATTTTGGAACTTCTGGTAGGACGGACAGCATTTCTGATCGGGAGTTCAGCTACCAACTTCGTGTTAAGGTAACCAAGGGAGTGACGATAAAGGAAACACTCATCCAGATAAATATGGCGGTGTTCTAAAGAAGGAATACCAAGGATAGACAAACGAACATGATAAAAACAATAAGGAATACGAAATTTCAACAGTAAAATTCTCGTAAACTTACGCTGAATAGATTCAATCGAGGATTTAAGGTAAACGAAATGAGGAGACCAGACTGGGGAGCAGTATTCAAGGATAGAACGAACTAAACTTACAAGTAACTTGATACAAGAAAAGGGATCAGAAAATATGGTGGAGTGACGTAAAATAAATCCAGATACACGTGATGCTCTGGAAACAATATCATAGACGTGAAGATCGAATTTTAGTTTGGAGTCAAAGGTGACTTCAAGATCTTTGATATGAGTCACGGTGCTAAGACGTTTATTTTTTACGTTATGAAGAAATGACCAATGAATGGATAAGGTTTGGAGAAAAAGGATACATGTATACATTTAGAAACGTTGAGGGGAAGCTGATCAGATTGACACCAAAGGTCCAAGGAATTTAGATCAGCTTGGCAGTATGTCAAGGTCATTTTGAGAGGATACGACCTTGAATAATTTCACATCGTCTGCATAAAGAAGGCAGGAGGAGTTAATGACTGAAGCAGATCATTGATAAAGATGACAAATAAAAACGGAACGCCGCTAGACGGGACAAAAGGAGAAGAGGTAAAACCATTGAAAGTAACATGACATATTCGATTCGAAAGGTTGGAGGAGAGCCACTTGAACAAATTGCCAACGACACCAAGTGCATGAATTGTTTGGAGCAAAATATGGTGATTGACCGAATCAAAGGCCTTAGAAAAATCAAGATACAGAGTTTCTACCTGGAATCGATTCTCAAAGGCTCCAGCAACAACCGTAGTAAATTCCATAAGGTTGGTCATAGTAGAACCTTTGATGAAACCCTGCTGTTCAGGAATCAGCTTATCCTCCACAGCCGCAAGCAGTTTGGAGTAAACAATACGTTCCAGTAATTTGGAAAAACAACACAATAAAGAGATGGGGCGATGATTTGAAACCAGAGAGGCGTCACCTTTCTTAAAAATAGGGAGGAGGAAAGCTCTTTTCCAGTTAGAAGGGAATAGGCCAGTAGATAAGCTTATATTGAAAAGTAAAGCTAAAGGAACAGATATAGTGGATGATAAAGATTTAACGAAGAAATTAGGAATGCCATCAGAACCAATACCAACAGAAACATCAAGAGTATTGATAAGATTTTCAATTTCTACAGAAGAACAAGTGATAGAGGAAATAGTGGGTTGATGATAAGCAGGGAAGGGTGAACTATGCGCAGGCGTGGTAGAGAGATTGAAAAGTGAAAAAAAATAATTACAGAAAAGTTCGCACATTTCCTGAGGAGATGACGCGAGCTGCCCATTTAAGGTTAATGAGGAGGGATTTTTAGTCGACAATTTAAGAGAACGGATGTACTTCCAAAATGGCTTGGATTGGTTAGAGTTAAGCGAAGACTCGTTACTCCTGAAGTAAGAAGCTTTTGCCAAGTTTACTTCCCTTTTTGCAGCAGATCTAAACTGAGTATAGTTTACACGATCCTCAGAAGACCTGGTACGTAGAAAGATACGGCGAGCCCGATCCTTTTCTTTCAGGGCACAAATCACATTGTGATTCAACCAGGGTGTACCATGGGAGTCAGGAGCACAGGTAAAGGGAGTTGCAGCTGATATGACAGAGTTGAGGAAGTCATAAAATTTCTCACAGGCGTCATTTGAATCAGGACCATGAAAGAAGTTATTCCAATTAACAGCGGATAAAGGATTAGAAATTAGGGAGTAATTTGCCTTGTAGAAGTTAAAGTGCACTTTTTTCGATATACGCTTTGGATTGGTTCGATCAAGTGACACTTCATACCGAAGCGGAGGGTGATGAGAATCGGGGGGGACATACGGAAAAAGAACAGGAGAATGCTTCAGAGAGGAAGAATCTAGGTTGCTAAGGACTAAATCCAGGAAGTGATCATTAATATTGGATAAGTTATTAAATTGAGAGAAAGAACATAAAGGAAGAAATTAAGAGCGAGACTTATGAGGGACCTGAAACATGATTTCCAACCCAGGACAGAGAGGAAAGATCAAAGTCACCACACAGTAATGGCTACATGGAAATTTTGCGCATATTTTGTAGCAATATTTGAGTTCAGGATTTGTATACAGTAAAAACCGTTCACGCAGCCATTGATGACTCGTCAAATTTTATGGTTTTATGGATTCGAAATGTAGGTATATTTTATATATTATTTTGACAATCATAGACATCGTGGTTTTAAGGACTGCGTCAAGGTGGACTTAGTGACAGAAAAAATAGAATCAATGCCTGAATCCAATATGAAAAATGTAAGATATGAGCTTTAATTTTAGATTTAATTATATTTGAAACTTTGTAGTACAATACCAATGAAAATTTGATAACGGGTCCATTGCTTGCGGACAGTTTCGAGAGCGTAAATTTCCATTATATTTTATGTTTGGTTGACTATGGCATTTTATTGTTTCAGGATTTCCCCTATATGATGATGGCCGTAAAGCCGAATTCATTGAGTTTAAATATATCCTGCATTATATTTGAATACCAATTTAATCATTTTCGTTCTAGATTTCTATTGAAACTGACTCCGTAATCGTAGCTTTCGGCATGACAAGCTATTTGTTTTAGACTTAATTTCAAAGTACGGTCAAAGTTTTATGCTAGTATTAACATTTATGTGTAGTCTTAGGTAAATGTTTGGACGTCAATAGATTTGTTCTCACATCGTATTGAGAACAAATCTATTTTCTTCCGAATTTTCCTTCAAATATTATATCAACTTAAATTAGAAAATTACAAACAAAATTAAAGAAGTAAGAAGTACGATTTTGTCTTTCATTCCTTTAATGCTGCCATATGCAATACAATATGAGCAATTGAATCAAAACGATCAAAGATGAATTTTATCTGGTATAATTATTAGGATTCACTTTCCAGTTTAGACAAGCGCGAGAAAGCTGTCATAGGATTTAAATTTAAACCTGAGCGAAATCGGTATACTTTCGGAATGTTATTCTTTTGGGGTAAAGCAATTAGTAATGGAACATAGCTACGCTAATTATCAAACAAAATTAACTGAATATGTTTTCTTTGACGTAGATTAGATCGCTGGTTTTGTCGTCTTCAAAATAGAAAAAACCTTAAAATTCACGGAGCGTTTAGCTTTCACCGAAGGTGAGCTTTCGGAAAAATCAGTTATGGCCTACAAAACAAAAGACTATTTGAAATCACATTTGGAAAGTGTAAAACAAATTTGCCAAAAGACGGAAAACTTCCTTCAACAAAATATCAAACTAATGACAGATGCTGAAAATATATTGGACAGAAAATAATATTTTAAAATTATAATAGAGGTTCAAAAGTATTTTTTAGAAAAGGAGTTATTCAGTGACAACAAACAATATATGTTCGGAAATGGTCACTATTGTTCCCTTCTAAGTTTGATAATCTAAAAGTTGTTCAACACCAGGTATTATTTTATATCTAAAAAAAATCAGAAGTATGTTCTATTCAGCAGAAACTGAATAAAATAATTCACAGTTCAATATGCAAGGAAAAAATATTTAATTGAAAAAATATTATTACATCGAAAAAATATCGCTATAAATTAAACTGTCTTCCAGACCTGGAAACGAAATGAGATACAGACATCGCTATTTTTATCTGATTTATTTGTTTTAGTATTTGATTCAGGTTGTTTGTGTCTAAAACTCCTAACTCTCATATTCCTCAGAAAATTAAACAGTTGCTCTTCATCATCTTATTAGATTTTAATCAATAATCTCTAAAAATATATGTTCATTGATTGCATTTAATCCAAAGTTGAGTTAATTATAAAATTTGTCTCAGACAGCTTAAATATAAAACAAAAAAATATGTAAAATCATTTTGAGTTAAATACTTTTATCATGGTGTTATTAATTTGAATTTTCCCGCCATTTGATTTAATTTGCCCCTGCTTTGATGAGACTTCCCTTGGTTTAAGCCACTACCAACACTTAAAAATACATAGCCGTAATTTGGAAATTTTTTATGCTTTCATTTACTGCTTTTCTGCCCTCCCTAATAAAAGTACATAACTTGACAAGGGCACATCAGTCGTCGCAACTATTACTTCGAAGTAGTCCTCTTTTCATTTCATCAAAAACGCGCCACATTCTTCTATGCTGTCAATCCAGGACAATCTAGTACTTACAAAATAAATCAACTTATTTCAAACTACTCCAAATATTATGCAATTTCTAATGCAATTTCTATCCTATCAGCTGTCCCACTTTTCCGCACATCTGTCAAACAGCAGCCATTTGCAATTTGATGCAAAGTAATTGCTAGACGTCAAAACGGTGCAAGGTTGCGATTTTGTGTTTTTCGCGTTTGTAAAACTTTTTAAGTGTATTTTCAATCGTTTTCGTCAGCGAAACGATTATTCGCTTTGTGAAAAGTGTAAATCAGTTCTCAGTGAATCAATTAAACGATAAAAATGTCGGCAACGCGATTTAGTGCTACGGAAAAGGACGTGGAAAAGTTTATTAAGTTTTTGGCATTGAAATCGGCTCAAGTCGTAGTACAGAGTCGTCTTGGTGAAAAACTTCAAACTCAGTGCAATCCGCAAGCATCGGGAAATGATTGGGTAAGTGATTCAATTTGTTAAAATTCCACAGTTTGAATCCTCAATATGGTAAGTGATCTTGATGCGGAAAATAGGAATTGATTCCAGGGGCGAGGACTGTCTCGTGGGCGTTGTACACAGGGAGTAGTAGCAGACAATGCTGTCTGTGATGGCAACGAAAAATCGATTCCGCGTTGATAAGGGACAGCTGGCAGATGTTCCCAGTGCATAATTATTCTACTAAGATGTGGGTTGTTTACTTTTTCTGATGATTGTGGTTCAAGTTGACATGGCGAAGTTTATCTAATCGTGCTCCAAAAAAACGTCAATGCGACGAAAACATTTTCCTCGTTTTGTAGTTGTGCCTGCTGGCATGTGCCCGACCGAGGGAAATACTCTGTCTTCCCATATTTAGCACTATTTGCTTTGTCTTCTCCAGTTGGAGATTGTTTGACTCATCGCTTCCGTCAACTTCGATTGAAGATGTTATTCGGCCTTCGCAGGAACTCACGCTGAGAAGAAAAATATTGACTACAAAAAGAGTAGACCCATTCGTCCGAGATAATGTTGAAGCTTATTATATTTTAAACCAATCATTTGGCGTAATATAGCGGTCTTTGAAAATGATAATATTGTATAAACTCAGTGTTGCCTGCCTCAGCTCTTCTAGAATTCATACGTCTAAATTAACAATCAAAATATCAAACACTGAGCCTCATAACCTCTCTTGAATTAGGCAGCCCATTAAGGCTGATTCTATAACAAAATCGTTGGGAAAGTACTCATAGGCGTCAAAATAATCATTGACCCAGATGTTGTAAGGCCAAAATGCAATGCAGCGTTATCAAATGCAGAATGTTTCCTTCTATAAAAATTATTGCAGTACGAGTACAAAATTTCTATGCTAATACTCTCAAAAGTGATAAAGTAAAGGAGGGTAGTATAGGAGGGCATTCTTTCATTGCTTTTTTTTATTTCCGCGGCTTAGTTTAACCTTTCCAAACAAAACGATAGCTTTTTAAATTCAACATTGATGTTTCAACGTATCAGCCTGGACTCGCAAGGTTTAGGTAAAATCCTATAATCCTCACCAACTCCCCAACTATAATGTATCGAAGCTGGTGTGATAAAAGCCGTAAAGTAGCAATTTGCACGTGTAGTAGTCGGCCTACATTGGACAAGCTTCAAGAAGCTTTCAGTCTATTCAGCAAAAGCAAAGTGAAATACAAAGCTCTCCTTTAATTTAAAACATTTCGTTGGTGTAATATATAACATAATTAGGACAAAACACACTCCTCGCAGTCTTATAATTCAACTTTCACTGTACACCTACATTTTTTAGAACGGCCAAATGAAACACATGTTCTGCTCCTACCACTGACTGGTGAACTTTGATAACGAACTCCTTTTCATTTCACTTTGGACGGCATTGAAAATGGAGCGAATGTAAGAACTGAAACAATTTATAGTTCACAAGGAGTGCTAGTATGTTCTCCGTAGATCTTTATCATAAGGAAAAAAACCAAAACGGCTAGCCCAAATTATAAAAACTGGAAGTAAAAACCAACTAATATATTTGCAAAATAAATTTAAGATTACCTACCCCGTACCCACTGAAGAGCGCATGCCCACGGAAAAGGGGAGGGGTCACTGGAAGGTTGTTAATATTTTAGAGTAAGATACTTCAACAAAACAAAAAAAAAAATCATAGCAATAATAAAACAAATAAACAATGGCATCGCTCGCTGTATAATCGTCCCTATTGAACCTCATCAACGATTTTCTGCGGGATAGATTTATTACCAAAACCGTAACTAATGATCTTGTACTTTTCTCGTTCGATCAGAAACACACAAACATGCCCTCGATCCCAACCAATAACTGACTCGTGGTGCCTGATGGAAGGTGGGATGGCAACGGTTCTTGATCGCTTCGATTTAATTTTTTTCACCAGAAGGACTGATATTAATCTACTTCGCCGAGAGAAAGTAAATTAATGTTCAAACAAAGTTTCTTGCATCAAAAGCTGATTCACCTCGGAAGCCGCACGCAACTGATCGACCTAACTCGCTGGTGGTTGGTTCGCGCGTTCGTCAATTCATGCAAAGTCAAAAGCGCTTTATTCAATACTAATCGGTATAAATTTTCAAAGAATATAAAGCAAATTCCAAACAATAAACATACAAAAACTTAATGGCCCAAATGGCTCTCTAAATTTATACGTTATCATTAAACACATTTCTTCAAAAAAACTATAGCAGATTCAATTAATTAAGATTGTTACATCTTTTGAAAATCAATTGGGAAAAGGAGAAAAAACCAACCAACACTATCCTATTACTTATAATTTAAACACAACAGTGAACTTTGATCCTACACCTAATATGTTGTAACTTAATTCTAATAAAATGCAATCAAAAACTTTATCTTATACTAAAAAATTCTATAACAATGTTCCTAACCTAAGCGTTTAATCTTATCTCTAACCTAATATAATAAACATAACATATATCTAACCTATACCTTGTTTTTAACAAAAATAAACAACAACACTATATGTAGCAATAATGAGCTGAAACTCAAAAAACGAAATAACGAAAAACACCAAAACTGAAAATAAACACGAATAATTTAGACATTGTCATTCAGCCACCAATACCTGGATTGCGTCGTCTCAATTCGATCATCTTCAACGAATCTAGCAAATGAGATCTCCATTGGAATTGTTGGTCTCGTGAACTCAAATTCGGAGGATATTTTATCTTCTTATCGGTGGCCCGTCGATATATGTGATATATGACTGGGACGCCGTCAGAATCAAAAACATAGTTTGCGAATGAAGATTGAGAAGAGCAGAGGCGCGGTAACTGTTCCCTGCTGTAGACCATTCAAGACCTTGAATTCGCGCATTGTTGTCAGATTTCCATCAGTTACAACAAACGATTTCCCGTATACACATCATGGCGACAAGGTGTCTGGGGAACTTGTCCTGAAGGAGTTTAAAAATTAGTCCATCTAACCACACCGTATCGAAGGCTTTCTCCATATCAATGAGACATGCTCCAACGCATTGTCTATCATTTAGTTTCCAACAGATGTCTGAGGTTACTTTCGTTATTGCATGTGTGGTCGAATGCCTGGCACGAAAGCCAAATTGGCGATTCGGCATCAACTCATATTCCTCAATGTGGGCGTTTAATGCTCTGTTGAGTATCACTTCAAACACCTTGCTGATGTTGGCAGCAAACTGATTGGGCGATAGCTTTTGGGGCATGAAGATTCTTTTCCTTTCTTCAAGATCGGAAATACCTTAGCCTTTTTCCACTCATTTGGGAAATATGAATTGCTCAACATGTTGTTGAACAATATACAATAATTCCTAATAGCAACCTCAGGCAAATGTCGGAGAACTACATTTGGAATACCATCAGTACCACATGATTTCTTGTTGTTTATCCTGCGAAATATGAAACACAAGTCTTCATAGCTGACAAAATAATCAATAAGATTCAAGCTCGGTATGAGGTCAGATGTTAATGTTTCATTGAAATGAAGAATTGATTGGCCGTTCAGGCTTGATTTGAAGTCGGAAACTTTTGCTTCAACGATCTCTGAAACTATTTCATTCCCTCGCTCAGGGTTTGGCAGATGAACCAGTTCAAAATGTGTTCCAATCAGGGCAAGTTTATCCAATCCTTCACAAATGATCCTGTTTCCATTCCTATCCAGAGTCGTACTATCAATTTCGATACCAGCCCTATCGAGAAGATTTATCTCATCACTAGTGACTTCAAGATTCGATACCTTCACTCGAGACTTCTTGCGGAATATGCTATTCACTTTTGCAAACACGCCGTCTGGGTCCTGTGGGCTAATACCCCTCAATTTTTCCGCCCATTGATTGCTGACCTCACTCCTGAAGTATGACCGGATTAAGTTCCGGACATTCTTCAGATGTAATTTCAACAAAGCCAACGAGGGATGGTTATAGTCCAAAAATCGTCGATAAATATTGTTGACGCGTGTGAGAAGAAGGCTTCTTAATCTTTTCAACCTTGCGATGGTTGTTGTTTCATATCCTTCCATATTGTTTCGACGTTTAATCTTGGGAACGACTTTCTCAATCGTTTCCAACGTTAGCTTCTCTAACTTCGACAAATAGACATCTATTTCATCGTTAGTTAGATTCCTGTCATTAGGAACCATTGAGCAAGAGTTGCCATCATCAGAAGGGGGAGATTGCTTCTGATACTCCCGATTAAACTTCTTTTGAAGCTTTCCCAAGTCTGTTTTTTTGAAGTTCAACCGATGATTTTCATGTTGAACTGGAATGAGGAAGAAATCATCCCTGTGATGATTGATTTCCATTACGATTGCGTTATGGTCGCTATCATAAGGAAGCACCTGCAGTTTCCGTTGAGAACTATTAAAGTTGAATTCGAGTCTTGCGTCAGCAATGCAGAGGTCCAAATATGAATTTGTCCTAGGGTATGTTGGGAACTCCGACCCATATAGATTGCACCTGTATTCAATTTGGTTCTCTGTTATCCACGATTTCAGGAATACACCTCTTGGATTATTGGTGGCGTTCAGCCATGATGTATGCTTGGCGTTCAGGTCACCAGCAAGAATATAATTACTATGCAGCCTGTTCAATTCGAGTATTTCAAACAAGGAATTGAGCTCCTCCTTGAGCTTGAGAACAGTTCCACCAGTTGCATAGGCAGAGATAACGAAGAACGAAGAGGTTATCCCTACCTGGCAGTGAGATTTTGATAACGGACACTCCAAGAGATTCAAAGCTTTTGAATTCGGCTTTTTCAATATTTTGGAAACAATAGGGTCTTCGAATCAATATCCCAGTGCCACCTCCCCCATCACCTATTACCCTATCGTGTCTTACGAATTCAAAATCCTTGAATGTCATGGAGTGCCATGAATTGAGGTGAGTTTCGGTGAGAAGCATGATGTCAAGCTTTTGCTTAACAATGAATTCAAGGAGATAATCACGCCGATGTATAGTAACAATGGAGATGACGTTGATCGAGATGAGACGAATCCTATCCATGGGAATGTGACTGGATGACAAGTTATTTTTAGGCGTTTGAAACCCCTAACCGATGAAAAACAAGATTAATTTTTGTATCTTGTTTATGGATTCTTTCCGATAGAGAATTTAATTCCTGTAAAATTTTGAGAAGCAGCTCATTATTGCCACTTACATTATTTACACTATTTACCGCATTTTCTGCTGGTCCTCTAGCGGCTTGTGCAAATTATACTCCGGGCTTGACGAAGTTCGGAGCTAAGACACTGCGGTGTAGTTGTGTTTGCTTTGGGACAGATTTTAATCTCGCATCCTGATATCGGGAGCATCCTCAATATGATGCCGGGTGACCAAAAACACCGCAGTTAACACAGGATAACTTCTCTTTTGGCTCCGTCTGAGCCAATATGCACTCACCGGGAGCATGCACGTCCTTGCATTTGACGCATCGGTAATGCATGGCGCAGTTGGCAGCCGAATGCCCAAATCGTTGGCAGCGATAGCACTGGTTGATTTCTCGTTTCTGGAGGCGTTTCCACCTCACCACTCGGAAATTCAAATATCTGATTTGTTGAAGAGCGCTTGGACTTCTCTTATTTGATATTTGCACTAAATAGAGTGGTACATTTTTTTTTTCTACCGTCGACCTGCTTGTCGCGAATGTTTTAACTGAGATAAATTTGATTTCTGGTGCTGCTTCCTTGAGTACCTGAAATAGATCGACGGTATCTTCTCCGCAGTCCAAGCCCTTCAACAAGAACGTCTGGTTCTTCTCGCTTTTGGGGGTATACGTGAAATGCGGAACCTCCCCAGAATTTAAAGCATTTTTTGCTGATTTGAAATCAACCAGTGACTTCGTTCTGATAGATAACTTCTCGGAATTGATTCATTTAGTTTCAAAATTTGTTAATTTGTTTTCGGCTGCCAACGAACCATGTCCTTTCCACTTTGACCGAAGACATTAATTGGCGGAACTTTCTCTGCATGCTTGGCTACTTTTTGAGGAGAACCAGCAGAACTACGGGCTAGTTTCTTCACCTTATTTTTATTTTTTAAATATAGGATAAAATTATCATTATCTTGAACATTACCTCCATTATTTTCATCAATCTCCATTTCTTGTTGGAGTCCGTCCAGCGCTGCATAATAATTCTGGCTGTCGTTAGTGCCTCCAGCACTTAATACTTCTTCTGGGATGATTGGCTTAACAGCTTTCTTCGGCTTTGCTTGCGGATCGATTTTTCGTACCGGTTCAGTATCTCGAACTTTCTTCGCTGTCTCGAACATATCTTCGTACGATTTCAATCTTAATTTTAATTCTTCAATTTCAGCTTGAAGTCGACTCACTTCTTGCTTGTCTTCGACTACTTGAGTCTTACGGCCGCCATCTGCGGAGTCCTGGGTGCTCGTGTGTCTTCGCTTGTTGACACTTGCCGCCAATTTCACACTGTTATTCTCCCCGGGGCCCCCAGACGGAGGGAAGCCGTCGGGCTCCTCCATACAGCAGTCCCGGGTTAGTCTTTGGCTTGCTTCCTTTTGTTGATTTATTGATATCGTTGGTCGATGCCTTCGACGATAAATGCTTCCCCAATAAAATCAAAACTTGCTTTTGACTGGCTCGTAAAAAATTATTTCAATTTTTTGAAACTGACTTGTGAAAAATTAATTAATTTTTAAAATTAATGACAGGAGCGATTAAAAACACGTCTACACGCAACGAGTGCTAGACGTAGAATCCGTCAATTCGTGCAAACCTTCATATAATGAGTGTCAAACGAAATAAATACAAATGCGTCAGCAACAAATAAGTGAAAGTTTGTCGCTGATTGCTCGGGAAATTTATTTTCATCTAATCAAAATTTCGTACTTCACACACATACAAGTACAATCCGTCTACTTTCTACCATGTCGATGCATTTTGAGAGAATTTATATGCTAAAAGAGAACAATTAAAGAATTCTAATGTTTAGCTAGGAGATCGTTTTGTCTAATTTTCACGGGTGGAGGAGTTTTCATGGAAAAACTGCTTGCGTAGAAATAGCAAATCGAACAAAAAATAGCAAATGGCTTTACAGCAATTAGTGAGGAATTGAAGATTTTCCATTTATTTGCAGTTCCATGGCTTATGGATCTTATGAAGGCCTTTTATTTTCGGCAACGATGGGTTTGTCACCCTAATGAATTTTTTGTTTTCCTTGATTCATGGTTCACACTCTTTCAATATTTCTCTACACTTTTTACAGAATCAGGGAGCGGATTTGTTCGCAATTTGAAGTACGGGCCCATGTTGATTTTCTTGTTCATCCTATTGCCGTATTCCTCCTTGTCCAAAATAAACACTGCATTTCCTTTATTCGCTTTCGTATAGTACACCGGCTTATTCTTCAGTTTGTTGATCGTCTTAATTTCCTCCCGACTTCCTTGGCTTCTGCTGCTTTTTTTGATTGCGTCGGCTGTACTTGCTCTAATCGCTTCTTTTTCCTCCATAGTTAGTGCCCCAATATTTGATAGCCTGTCGATAGCCGCTTCGATTTCAATGATTATTTCGTCTACACTGGCTTTTGCATTGGTTGAATATTTTAATCCAATGTTGAGAAGTTTTAGCTGACGTCGCGAGAATTCCTGCGAAGATTGGTTAGTTTCTAAATCAATAGTTTTTACCTGGTCTCTATGTGAACAAGTCCCTTGTTTCTTCCATACCAAGAACCAATCAAACATAGAAATTTGCTTTGCTCTGGTGACGGCAATTATTGCTGTCTAGGTAGGGATGGCAAAAAAAACTGTTTTTTTTTTGTTTTTTTTTTATTCATTTGTATCCGGTTCTTGAATATGAAAGAAAAAACCGGTATAACCAGGCGGAATAAATCCGGTGCGTGTTTTCCCATCCCTAGTACGCTTCATCTAGGAGTCCGATTACATCAGGTCGCAACAATTAGCAGGTGCCGCATGGTATCCATCAAAATGCTCCCGAAAAATTCATTGCTTCTCAATTAACCACGTTAGTCTCCTCAGACGTCAAAATGCACTTCCTGCCCAATGAGAACCGACCCGGCCTTCGAATTCAGAACAACAGGATCGGTTGTCTCCTGCCCAAAGCTGACGTTGAATGAAAGCTACAATACTACCATGTTCAAAAAGGTTGAGGAATTTTTCATTTAAATTTCGCGCGTATATGATATCGTGAAATTTTTTTTTCTTTGATTAGCAAACATTGTTGTTTACACTCCCTCCAATTTTCAGCCTGAAATCTTGTCATTTGTCATAATTACAGCGTTTAGTTCATGTGAAGTTTATGTGTCTGGGCGATTTTTATCACGGATAATAAAACAGAGCAACGCGTTTGCATAAAATTTTGTGTTAAAAATGAAATTAAATGTGCGGATACGGTAACTATGCTACAAAAGTGTTACAGTGATCTTGCTTTATCAAAAACAAATGTTTATGTGTGGTATGAACGGTTTAAAAATGGTCGTGAGTCTACTGAAGATGATCCTCGGTCTGGAAGGCCATCAACATCGAAAACAGATGAGATCATTGAAAAAGGCAGGTCAATGTTGGTGGAAAACAGAAAGTTAACTCTTAGAGAGATTGCTGATGAGACCAACATATCGTTAGGATCAGTCCAAAGCATTGTTCATTATGATTTGGGTCTGAAAAGTGTTGCTGCAAGATTGGTCCAAATGAATTGAATTTTTTGCAAAAACTAAACCGTGTTGAAATCGCAAAAGAAATGCTTTCCAACTTCGATTCCGATCCAACATTTATTAAACGCATTATTTCTGGTGATGAAACGTGGGTGTACGAGTACGAGACTCAAACAAAACATCAATCGAGTGAATTGCGTTCTTCAGATGAGCCAAAGTCAAAAAAAGCCACGTCGATTTCAGTCAAAAAAGAAGGTCATGCTTACTGTTTTCATTGACTACAATGGTGTTGTGCATCATGAATTCCTACCTAAGGGTCAAACTGTTAATAAAGAACACTACCTAGGCGTAATGAGACGTTTGCGTGAATCTATCCGCAAAAAAAGACCAAATCTGTGGAGAAACAACTCTTGGATTCTGCAGCACGATAACGCGGCATCTCACAATGCATTAATTATTCGTGAATTTTTGGCCAAGAACAGTGCAAATACCATCCAACAACCTCCAAATTCTCCAGATCTGTCTCCGTGCGACTTTTTCTTGTACGACAGATTGAAAAAACCACTTCAGGGAACGCGATTTGATAGCGTCGAAACCATAAAACAAAAATCGCAGGCAGAGCTGATGCATGTCCCTAAAACCGAGTTCCAGAAGTGCTTTGAAAGCTGGGTCAAGCGCTGGCATAGGTGCATTACTGCTAATGGGGACTACTTTGAAGGCGACAATGAGATTTATGATATAAAAATTGCATTTTTGATTTTATAAATAAATTCCTGAAACTTTTTGAACATGGTAGCATATAGCAGTAGCGCTTACTACCACATAGATAACCACATGTAGGCCGACTTTTTTTTTCAAATTCATATGGCGGTGTATGAAGAATTGTAGAGGTGTTGTAGTATTTAAATGTGTATTTATAAAATATTGCTGTCTGTTAAGTACAGCAGCGATGTTTACTCCCTCAGAGAGCTAAGATTTGGGCTTGCCGGAATGACATTGCCTGACGATGCGGTGTCATGGGCGGGTTCTTTTCGCCAGCGCGAAGCACACTACAAACAATTTATTCGTGCGTATGATTTCAAGGTCTGATTTGGCCTAACGAAAACCGAAGAGGATCTATATTATCCTGCCTACCTTACTAATGACCAAGTCATCCTGCCGTTTTCTACGGAAAAGCTAGCAACTATTTGAAAATTTGGCAAACAGGTGGATTCGGTGCCCCCACACAACCTCCCATACGGATCGAAATCCTGAGGACTAGGTCCATCTTCAAGGACCTATTATCCCATTTCGGCGTTCGCTTTGACTTGATGATTCATGGATATGCTCATCTCCTGCCCCGATATGATTTTTTCGTGCTACTTAATTCGCTATTTTGTTTTGTTATTCATATCATTTCCTCATCTTTGAAATGCAATTTTTCTGTTAGTTCAGATGTTTGCACCTCCATAGCTACATAATGATCTTGTTTAATGTTCATTAATGTGTTGTTATAATCATTTGAATGAACGAATGAGATATCTTAACATTAAAAATCAACGACAAGGTTCAGATTTAGACTGTTGTGCAATGGATTATTACGAATATTTGAATGGAAATTTATGCTAGGAATATTTTCAGGATTGCCGCTAATTTCTCTTGCAGTTCGCATGTACGTACTGCTCGATTACTACAGTGTTGACTGTCTCTGTTGAATTTTGGGTTTTTGTGGTTGCCCTTGTCGCTGTTGCGGGTGTTATTGATGAGAATGTATGATAGGGAACGTTGGTCTTTCTTTGGCTATTAAAAATTACACTGAATTTGATTTCTTTGGCTTCTATTGTGTAAATATTGAACATAAAAATTTCCCAATTATTACAACTCGTTTAGTGGAATCTGACTCAGCTTCAAACTGACACTTTTTGCGTAAGTCAAGTGGCGTGGTCGTTCCTTGCGTGTAAATATGTATATCGATTTGAGCTTGATCTTACTCAACCAATCGGGTGAAAATGTTGAAAGTAATTCAGCAGCTGTGAGAAGTCTCATAAATCATGCTATCAGCCCATTTAATTTCTTAGTTTATATCAACTGATCTGTTGAATTGGTTCTTCCTGACATTTCCTTATTTATTCGTGTAATCCTTACTAGGTTGATCATATCATGACTTATAAAATGGAGGAGAGAACGTCCTTTATTTAGTATTGTCATTATATTTATAAAATTGCACTAAAAATTATCATTTTGGCTGTTCAATGTTAAGATTGAATCAATACCTTGCTTGCGGCGATGAATCAACGATTCTAAAAATATCCAAGTGATGCCATAATTTTCATCAAAAAAGCCCGACTTCCGAAACCCCAAAAATAAATAACCAATGTTATCTGATCAGAAACATTTATTAACATCTTATACGAGTAAATTTGCATGCATGCAAGCATGCAAGAAGTAAATAAATTTTCGCACGGTGCTTCTCACTTCAACAATGACAACAATCATGTTGTCATTGGAATCACTTCACATGAGACAGTAATGTGCATGTACGAGTATTAAGCCATCATGGATACCACATAGTCCAATGTCATGTTTCGACGTTTCTAGTCTTTATCAACGATCAATTTGGCAGACGACGGTGATAAATGCCGTCATACATAGTAGCATTTTCCATTTTTCAATGTAATTCTCTTGTAAAGTTCAGAGCTCCTGAACGATAAAATATTGAAAGTGATCCGCGATGCGTTGCATTCCATGCATTCCAAAGTTTATGTGGAGCCAAGGGCTTAACTCATGCATAAAATTCTATTCTGGCTCAACTATTTCAAACTAGTGGAGTTGACACGCTATTGTGGTGTTGAGCAATGATTATAATTTATGCTATGAAATTCAACATGAAAACTAAGTTTTGTGATTCAAATTTCTTTAAAATCGAATTTTCTTTTTACTTTTCCTTATAATTTTGTTGATTTCCCTACTATGTTCACTTTCGTAGTTAAAACAAATTTTTTACTTTTTAACAAAATGGTACTCCTATACACCCTGTGTTAAATTTTAAACTAATTGTATTCAACTAACTCGAAAGAATTCCTTTAAGCGTGCTTACTTCATATGAAAGCGAATTTTACGGTCTACAAAATCGCTAAATACCACGTCTGGTCACTGTAAAAAGGGTTACACGGTCGTTAGAGGCACACTCGGTATGTGCATTATTTTCAAAATAAAAACAGCGAAATCTGAAAAAGCAATAAATAATACTAGAATGTTGAAACACTCATTGTTTCTTCTCACATTCCATCGTACGACATAGTATGAATATACAAAAATAAATACAAACATTGTGAAGCTGTTTGGAATATAATGCAGAAAATCATGTTTGAAAGTTGATTCATTTTCTGTTTCGCTGAAATGATTTTGCGATGTCGTTGTTTATGTGGTTCGATTATGGTGGACTTTGAGATGCAAAGTATTCACCATACCATACTAAAAAATGTCACCTTATGCAGTCGCGTTTGTCGCTCCGATTTCTATTTACATTGCAAAATCCCCCGCATAGTGCTTAGTATGTGGGATTGGACTTTAAACGGTAACAAATGGAGCGACTAACAATCGATAACTTAATGCAACAATGCAATTTGGATCATGTGAAAATAAACAGTTCCTAATATAGAATTGGTATGTAATCACATGAGGAGTGGTGTGATATTTGTGGTGGTACAGTAGTACAGCTTTAGGAGAACGAACAAAATTTAGCATATCATCCAAACAAGGTACTTACATATATCTGATTTTTTGACAAAATAGAGTTAAAAATAGGAATAATCTGAAAATTAAAGATATATATATATATATATATATATATATATATATATATATATATATATATATATATATATATATATATATATATATATATATATATATATATATATATATATATATATATATATATATATATATATATATATATATATATATATATATATATATATATATTAGCGGACCCGGCGAACTTCGTTTCGCCTAGAAGTCGAATGTCAAATCATCGTCAATAGTCACAAAACCGACCAAGAGAGAGTCGGAGAGTTCTGAGCAAAATTTCGTCAATCAAGTACATATAATTGTCAAGAGTGCTGCTACCTAAAGACATCGTTTTATTTTTCCTGTAAAGTTTACGTAAACGTCTATCATGTCAAATTATTTCAGATAGTTTACCCGGCGAACTTCGGACCGCCTTAACCTAGCTTTGATGCACTACTTTATTTTGTATAGCTGACCTATCTTATGTATGAGTACCTATTCAATTTGAACTGGAATCTATAATATCCTCCATATAAAAATGAATCCTTATTTCCCTGGTCTCGCCATACCTGAGGACTTTACTAATTTTTATTAAATAAAAAAACAACATATATATTTTCATAATAGTGTTTATTCCATATGGTTCAATTTCACTCATATTTTTACAAATCTCTATTGAACAACTTTACATTTTGAAGTAAAAAATCAGCTCAACACCACGCGCGCTCTAGAAAGCAACTGATAGCCTCTATATCCTTCACCTGCTTCTCTCTATTCTAATGCTTTTTGATAAACTATACTTTTAGTTTTATGTTCTGGCGCGTAAATAAATAATGTTGATGGTTTTCCGACACGGGAACAGGCGACATATAATTGGCCATGTGAAAAACATGGATTTTCTAGGTTGCTGCCACATACACTTAGCGACTGCCCTTGCGATTTATTTATTGACATTGCAAATGCAAGCCGCACTGGAAACTGTAAACGTTGCTCTGAACTGTAATCAATTGCCACATTATAACTGAATGCAGCTCTGTGGGGATTAAAAACAACATTTCTATGTTGATTTCGATTCCGTTGAAGTTTATTTCGCGCTTCGCGTTGCTCATCAGTTTGATTTGCTCTTATATTTCTTTGACTTGCCGTAATTCGAGTTCTGCGGCCTAAGTTTGTACGTCTGGTTGGTGGCATTGTTAAAAACGAAAATCCAACTGAAATTAAAAAGATCTCATATATTTTATATATAACCATGTAAAATTGTAATATTGTGTAGTCACCAAAAGTTACCAAAAATCGATATGAAGTGAAGTGAACTTACCGTGATTAACAAACACTTATTAGCAAACAAAAAACTTCTTAGTCTTTAAAACAAAACGAACTTTATCAAAAACATAATAAAATTATTATTAACGCGGTTATGGATGTGTTGTCACAGATTACCACAGATTCTTTTGTTTTAAATTAAATGACGTTGACATTTGTTAGCGCGGTTATCGATGTGGTGTCACAGATTACCACAGATTTTTTGTTTTAAATTAAATGACGTTGACATTCGTTACGCGCGTTTTTTAAAATATGCAAAATTAAATGTATATTTTTCAATCTTTCTGAGAGATATTCTTAATATTTGTTTCCGTAAGAACCTTGTACAGAGTATTAGAAAACTACAAAAAAAAAATAAGCCAAATCGGTCAAGCCGTTTACATGGTATGTCGTGACAATGGAAAACGGGTTTCATTTTTATATATAGATATATATATATATATATATATATATATATATATATATATATATATATATATATATATATATATATATATATATATATATATATATATATATATATATATATATATATATATAAATATATATATATATATATATATATATATATATATTTATACACACATATATATATATATATATATATATATATATATATATATTTATACACACACATATATATATATATATATACACACATATATATATATATATATATATATATATATATATATATATATATATAATATATATATATATATATATATATATATATATATACATATATATATATACATAGCGGTGGAAAAAGTTTGTTTCGTGGTATATATATACAGGATTTACTGGTTGACATAATGTATTGCAAGTATTCAACGTAAAAGTTTTCTATAAAATGCAATAAAATGGTGGAAAAAATAGATTTTGTTTTTCCTGCCGATTTTAGCCTGGTAAAAATAAAAGAAACAAAATTAAGATGTGTTTTTATTTTGAGAAAGTAATGACATTACCGTTAGAATGCATTATATTCTTTTGATATTTTGTCGTCGACCCTTTGTTTTTTATTATTGCTGCACATTCTCGCCCCATAGAATGGGCGAACTTGGCACACTTTTCAGCAGGAATGGAATCTTTGTCCACAATTGTTCCTTGTTTGTGGCTCTACAATCCCTTATGTTGCGCTTTAGAATTCTCCATAGGTGTTGTATGGAAATAAGATCGGGCGATTAGTATGACCACTTAATATCTGCTACTTTATTACGCCCAAGCCTCCCTTTCATTAGTTTGGAAAAGTGCTAAGGGTCACTATCTTGTATAAACTCCCACTTCAGTGGGATGTCCTCTTCAGCAAATGGAAGCATGTAGTAATCGAGCAGTCACACAAGCAAACTGCTCAAAAACCCTCCTATCCCTATCCGAAATTTTAATTGCAGATTTAGAAAAAACAAGTTGGGTAAACAGACCTACGCTCATGTCAGAAGGGTTTTGTATTCAATTTACAAAATGCAGTCACCAGATCGAATCAAA
This sequence comes from Odontomyia ornata, assembly GCA_963969285.1. Lineage (NCBI taxonomy): Eukaryota > Metazoa > Arthropoda > Insecta > Diptera > Stratiomyidae > Odontomyia > Odontomyia ornata. Next base: position 206,275,015 of record OZ017741.1, read on the forward strand.
TCAAGAAACATGTCAAAGACGATTTTATTGGAGAAAATATGAAATATGAAGATCATACTATTATTAACAAAGTTGAAGGAATTTCGACTTCTGAGGTCGTTGGTATTGTTATACTCATAAATATCTCCCTTGATAATTATTTCAGATGTCCTTCCGCGACGGAGGAAACACATTTTTCATGTACTTCCCCCCTGTGCCCCCACTGAAGCAAAAACTGACAGTTTAACAACTGTTTTGAAAAGCTTCCATGAAAACTTTCATTTCATACTCATATCGGCTACGTTTGATGAATTTTTTTTCAGGGGCCACTCTCCTGTACTGTTATCATCCATTAATGGCCAATTTTTTCGAATCCTAGAATGGTTACGAAACCCTTTTGCTAGGAGCTCTCTCCCACCTTCTTGACTTGTTTCACTTATGAGCATTAATTGTAGGTACTCATCTTCAGTCATTCATTAAGTTGAATCAAGTGTTCAAAGCATGCACCTTAAACGTTGAAGTTGGGAAAAAATAACTCAAAATTATTCAATCTTCGCATTTAAAACAGCCACTATTTTATTTTACGATTACTGATACCACTAGCTGAACCGATTCTCAAAGATATACATGACACCTATCATTCCTAAAATTTTCATGCGAATCCTACAAAACTGTAGTGTCTGAGTCGGTGAAAAGCGCATGTTGTTCCATAGCCATATGTTGCCATAGTAATAAATGCAGCGCAAATTGTTCCATAGTAATACAGGAAAATTCAAACCGCTATAACTTCGCTAAATACGATTCAATCTTTATGAAACTTTTAGGACAGATCAATCTCGTAAATAGACATTTAGGTACTGAATTTCATTCAAGGGTACCGTTAAGATTTTATTCAAGAAAACATAAAATCGATAAATCATACTATTACTAACAAAGTTGAGTGAATTGTGACTTCTAACGTATTTGTTGTTCTTGTACTCACCAAGGCCTACATTTCTGATTTTTCAGATTTTTCGGATCACAGGTGTCCAATCGCGAGGGGGGGGACACAAATTTTTCGTGTATTTGCCCTCCCTGTGCGCTCCTCGAAGCAAATTTTGCCAAACTACGACCTGTTTTGAAAAGTTCTCATCAAGACCTTTCATTTGATACCCATATCGGCTACCTTCAATGAAATTTTTTTTCGGGGGGTCACTCTCCTATATGGGAGACCCCCTTAAATACCTTTTAAAATTTTTTTGTAGTTGAACTTTGAAGAGATCACCACTTAACACCTACACACAAAATTTGATGTTTCTAGCTTAAGTAGTTTCCGAGGAAAACTGCTGTGACACACGGACGGACGGACAGATTGGTCGCGAAACTAGAAGGGTTTTGTAAAATTATTTTACAAAACCCTAAATAGATTTCATTACCTCCATTCATGATTGTAATTTATAAAAATTTTTTTTCTTTCTTATTATTATTATATGTAATTTTGTATCATTTGTCTCTGTATTAAATTTAAACGTTTCCCCTTAATTATATTCTTCATGATATTTAAATTTTATTATTATTTAAAATCTTTTTCATTTTTCTTTACTTCTGTAAATTTTTGAAAAATTTTAAATCTGCAAATTAAAATTTCGGACATGGGAACACTGATTTAGTGCATTCCAACTCGTTTGATTCGATTTACCGTAGCGACATGAGGAGAGAAAAAGAAGAGTTCTGGACGGATCGGAAAGTTAACATACGACCACGACCGGGAAAAGAAGGAAAACATGGCCGCCGTGCAAAATACGTTCGGTATAAAAAGTGTTGGTAAAAGTGCTGTCAAAATCATTTCAAATCAGGTAGTAAATTCAAAAGTTTTAATTAAAAACAATTTCCAACCATTCACCCTTTTAACTCCAATACATTACCATCCCCCTGCGGAATTGTGCTCCCAAGGAAAATTACATTTGCGTAGGATGGGAACAACATCTTTGACGGTGACCGTGTCTGTTTGCCGTTCGTCTCGAAAGTTGTTTCGTCTTATTTGTTGGCCAATCCCAACGCTGGGATTTCTATTTGGAATTAATTCGGGAACGAGTTTGCACAGCATTCGTGGTAAAAGGCATCGTGACAGCGGGAAAGTGCATCCCGTGCCACGACCGCCCTGAAATCTGACTCTGAATCGAATCAAATGTGCAGTGATGATGATCGTTGGTGGTTTCTCTGAGGATTATCAGTGACAGGTTTGCACGCAATGGCCACCTGTACCGCGACCACGACATCCTCACAGATTGCGATCCGTTTGATACTCGGACCGGAGATTCGACTAGCAAACGTAGCCAGGTGCAGTGGACCGCGACAGCCGACACAGCCATCCAGCCGTCGCGAGTGTTTGTATTTGGAGAGAAAATTTCAATTCATCGACGATGGAATTGTCAGAGACGCAAGAAAATTAAACAGTGAGATTGAAGAAGTATTGAAATTGCAATTAAAACAAGTACATACGCTCTGAGTCAAATGGCTATATTATTTTTTCAAATTGACAATATTGAGCAATTCGAAATTGCAATAACACTTAAAGAGCTGTGACAAGGCAGTGCTTGTTTGATTTTAAATTTTCAATGATTTGAATTTTTGTCCCGGCGAGAACAGCTTGAAATCAAAGATTTTGTTCCGAATCAGCGAGAACTGGTGAGTGATCGCTTTTAATTCGATTTTGCCGTAGGATATCATTGAAAGAAGTCCTTGGCCGAAAACGTTCATATTCGAAATCGTCAATTCGAAAGCCGAACTGCATTTTATTAATATCAACGTGATTGGATTGACGCGCTTGACTAAGGAAATAAATCGATATCAACGCCTCGTGGATTTTCACTTCCGTAGCCCAAACTTGCTTCAGTTTCTTGCATTACAATAAATGGTTAGTATGGTAGTTTTGGCTGAGGTTAGGGTCTTCTCAAAATCAAGCATGGCACAGCAACGCAATTAGTGAGAAGGGAGTAGTCAACCATCCTTGTATAACCTTACCAAGTACATGTATTAGAGCGAAGTATTTGCTGGAGTTCATAGCTATAACTATCCTTCAATTTTTATTACAAAACCCCTTATGATTTCGGTAATGTGTGGTTGCTCAATCTTCAGATACCGGAAGCGTGTATTTGCGTATATGTGACGGTGTTCGAATAGATTTATTTTGAAATGAAACTTAGTGGCGTTAAGACCATGGATTGCGAACATTTATACTCCAAAATGGTAAAAGTTAACTCTCAGTGAATCGTTAATTATACATTCAAATTTTTTTTTTGCTTTCTGTTTGTCAACCACGGCATGAGTGTATCGAAAGAGTTAAATGCTCAATTTATAGAAATCAATTTACATTACCACAATTTTTATTTTCGGTTTAATTTTGATGTCATTCCAAATGTTGAAAACGTAATTGCTAGATTTTTTTCCAAGTTTTACACATACAAGCAAACGTTGCTTCTTGATGACTTATTGCAATTCTTCGAATAGAAAGCTTTTACGAGAATTTCCCTAACCTTTGTTTTAAAACACGCAATTATGTATTATTATTTAACGTTGGTATATTTAAAATAAATGAATTGCTAACATTTAAAACTCGGTCTTTCCCTTTCACTTAACCTGACCGGGTATAGGACCCGCATCGGTGGCAGGCTCCTCCTCTAATATGGGCTAGCCATCGGGCGTGCTCTTTCTTTCGCTTGCTTGACAGGGGCTCTCACCGGGTAAGGTGGCCTTCCACTCGCGTGCCTATTTATGGCATAGTGTTATGTGATTCCCTCACAATTCTATGGCATTAATTTGCCACGTTTATATTTTTCATTTAAAGGAGAAATTCATTGAAATTAAGTTTGTACGTTTGGATTTTGATCCGGCTGGAAGGGTTCGAGGGGGCACCGCCACTATCTGGATGCCCCACTCTTATTTGTGGGTCATAAGGATCGTCGGTAACGACGAAGTCTCTGTAAGTCCGTCCGTTTTTGCCCGGCCCAATTTGTTCTTTGAACAAGCAATTTCAATCCTTAGTAGTTACTTCGTGAATTCGAAATTTTTTTTGTAGTGGGTCCTTGTATTGGGGAAAAGAACCCGCTCCCCGACCTGCAACGCTAGCCTGCCAGCGCATTCACGCGTCCTCAGACAAGGCCAATCTCGGCGGATACTACCATCCTCTTCCGCTGAGGCAGCAGAACACCGCTGTAGTCCTTCACGGACAATTTTCCATATCTATTTCACTACAAATATTATTGTCTTTAAGATTGCAACGGAATCGCCTGCACTCATTTTGTCCTTTATCCAAAAGAATGGTCCAACGCCAGAAGCCGAAAAGCACCCTTAGACCATAATTTTACCTCCCCCATATTTAATTGCTTTCTTAGTGTATTTGGAACCGAGTTCGGCGTTTTTCAGACGTCTCACATACGTACGTTATCCCATCAGAACCAATCAACTGAATTTTGGTTTCATCTGCCCATAGGATGTTGCTCCAATTTTCACGGTGGAGGTGTTTGTGTGTGGAATTCAATCTTGTTAGGTTTTTGTAAAAAAAATTTTTCCAAAGACCTACTAGTTTCGCGAACTGTCTGTCCGTCTGTTCATCTGTTCGTGCGTCACAGCTGATTTCCTCAGAAACTATAGAAGCCTAGAATGCTCAAACTTTGTGAAAAGGTCAGAAGTGATGGTCTCTCAAAAGTTAAGGTCTTACCAAAAATTTAAAAATTTTTTAAGGGAGTTCCCCCCTTATAACGTATCAGCCCTTAAATTTTTTTTTTAATCAAAGGTAGTCGTGTGGAGTATCAAATGAAAGGTCTGATTAGAACTTTTAGAATGTGACATAAAAAAATCATTTTATGAATTAGGGGGTCCAGGGGAAGGCAAAATATACCAAAAATTTGTGCCCCCCTCGTGATTGGACACCTTTGACCTGAAAAATCTGAAAATTATCACGAATGTGGGCCTTCATGAGTACAAGGGCAACAAATACCTCAGAAATTGAAATTTACTCAAATTTGTTAATAAAAGTATGATTTGTAGATTTTACATTTTCGCCCATAAAATCAAAACGGTACCTTCAAACTTCTTGAAATTTCGCAATTATATAGACTGATATTCGCGTGGCTTAGTGGTTAGAGCACTAAGCCCGTAAGCCGAAGGTCTCTGGTTCAAGTTTCGTTGGCGTCAACGAGATTTAGTTCGAGTGGTTCCTCGGGCGGACTATAAGCCTGTTCAGTTATGATACGTGGTCGTTTAAAATTAGAACGTATCGCAGCTGGGTGGACGTACACACGGCCAAAGCGTGATAATGATAATATAACGTTATGGAGTGCCGATACATTAGATCATGACAATGAGATACTCTAACTATCTCTAAGCGAATGCCCGAAAGGGGCTGTAAGGCTACGAAGAAGAAGAAGATAAACTGATAAAGGATATCTACGTTCACAAAATTTAATCGAGATCTAATCATGATCATGTGAGTTCTAGCTGTTTCAATTGTATGGAATTACAACAATAATAGCACGTATTTATGGTTGATACATATTTCAAATCGACCTAGGAACATTTATTTCCTTTTAATTTTCATGAAAATTTAAGGAAAAGTGTTTAACTTGAATATGTTCAATCGGCCGAGCGTTCAGAAAAATCATTTAAGCTAGATCAAAATGGCGGCTGTACCGTGCTTATGGAAGAAACTGTGCATCTTTTGCATAAACGATTTCATTTTCAAGTATTGGATGAATAATTCAAGTTATCGATTCACGCTATTAGAAAACTTGTTTCTAACCCTAAGATGTTTACAAAGACCTTCTGGTAGGAGCACTCCCTTGCTTACTCAACTTGTTGAATATTTTGTTTGGTCAAATATGGAATCTTTCTGGGGGAATCCTTTGGGGCCACGTGAAACAGTCCAGCGTCGATTCAAGACCTCAAAGATGGAATTCGTGAGGCTATCGACGACATAAAGCAGCCACTTTGCGATTTGGTTATAGAAAATTTCATGAAAAGGATATGGTCCTGTAAGCGTGGCCTTGGTGGTCATTTGCCTGATGTTATTTTCCACTATTAACGGCATACCTTCCTCTTTATAATGGAATCCGAATCCGATCATTTATATTAAAAAAGGGCTTCTTTTTAAACACCTCTTATTGAAAAACCCTATATATGTAGAAGCTATCGATGTATACTGAGAATTGTTTTTTCCAGCCTGAACTAATAAATTTTTCGCAGTTTTTATCGTGCGATATATTTAAAACCTGCTAAGAGCAAACTATTCCAATTTGCAGTTAGATGGCATTTATTTATATTTATGTATATATACTATAAATATACTATACATATACTAAATATAAATATATTATATATAGTGTATAAATGTATATATATATATATATATATATATATATATATATATACATATGTATATATATGTACTATATATATATATATACATATATATATATATGTATATATATATATATATATATATATATATACATATATATATATATATATATATATATATATATATATATATATATATATATATGTATGTATATACGAGTATATGTACTATATATATATATATATATATATATATATATATATATATATATATATATATATACGTATACATATATATATACAATATAGTATATAGTATGCATAATATATAGTATATATATTATATATATATATATATATATATATATATATATATATATATATATATATATCTTCTTCGTAGCACTACAGCCCCTCTCGGGCCTTCACTTTCTACAAATAGCACCTCCAACTCTCTCGGTCTCCGAGCAGCGATGAACTGTCTTCGGCGACCGAGTCAGACCAGCGTTTTCTCAGTTTCCCCACTGGTTTCCGGCCTTCAGTTCTCCCAACGAATACCTTTTTGGGTATCCGTTGTTCGTTCATACGATTCATGTATCCAGCCCATTGTAGCTTCCGCAGCCAGACAATCGTTGAGACCTCAGGCTCGTCAAAAATTTCATACAGCTCATGGTTGTATCGAATACGCCATTGGTCCCCGTCTAGCTTTGTTCCAATTATTCGCCTCAGGACCCGTCGCTCAAAGACGTTCAATATATTTGTGGATGCTCGGGTTAGGGTCCATGTTTCACACAGATCTTATCACCGATTTGTATACTATACTTAGAGCTTTGGTCTTCAAGATCGTCAAAACTGAATAAAATATTGTATTTGCGAGCTGTATTCTTCGGCGTATTTCGTCTCTTTCATTACCGGCTCTTGTAATTTTGGCGCCTCGATACACAAATTCGCTCAAATTTTCGATACTGTACTCGCCAAGTGTGGTAATTTGTGTGCTTGACGTATTTTTCCTCGACTGCGCTTGATCTTTGTTTTACTTTCATTTATTTGAAGCCCTACTAGTTTTGCTTTGCTGTCGAGTTTCAGAAAGAGTTCTTTGGCAGTTGTAAATGACCGTGACAAAATGTTGATGTCCTCCGCATAGGCTACTACTTGGCTCGACTTGTATAGTAATGTACCTCGTGTATAGACAGGTAGTTTCCTTATGAAGCACTCCAGAGCCAAATTGAATAGTAATGGGGCAAGCCCATCTCCCTGTTTTAGTCCGATATTTGTGTCAAAGGCACCGGTGAGTTGATTATTGATGCGGACTTGGGAGGTCGTCGACGTCATCGTCATTTTGGTAAGACGGACTAATTTGGCTGGGATGCCAAAGGGAAGCATTATTTGGTACAGTACGTTACGATCAATACTGTCGTATGCTTGCTTGGTCAACGAAAATTTGATGTACATCTATGTTGAACTCCTGGCATTTTTCAACTATCTGCTTGACTGTGAACAATTGGTCTATCGTCGATCTACCTGCTCTATAAACCACATTGATATTCTCCAATAATACTGTTGGCGTATGATCCGATTTCATTTTCTAAGATCTTTGAAAATATTTTGTACGCCGTACAATGTAGTTATATGCCTCTACAATTTTCGCACTGTAGCTTGTCGCCTTTTTTGTGTATAGGGAATATAATTGATTGGCTCGACGCTTTCGGCATATGTTCTTGTTGCCAAATGTGCTGGCTGACTTTGTGAATGGCTTTATAAACACTGCTGTCACCATATTTGATGAGCTCCACTAGAATTTCATCGATACCCGGCGCTTTATTATTCTTTTGGAATTTGATGATGGAACACACTTCATCCAGACTTGGTGGGGCCAATGCAAGCTCTCCGCAGACATCTATAGGCTCCAATGTTGTGGAGCTGTGTGGAGGATTATGGAGGTTCGTGAAATATGATGCGCATCTTTCCTTAATCTTGGTTTCATCAGCGATCATATTGCCGATGTCATCACGACAGAGCGTGGTTTTGGGCTGGTAACCACGTTTCAGGCTTTTCACTACTTTGTATGCTTGGCTTGTGTTGTTGCTCGCTGAACTTACATCTATACTTCTTAATTGGTCGTCATAGTATTTTCTTTTCTTGATTCTAATTATCTTATCCGCTACTCTTCTGAAATTTCCATAGTGTTCTCTCTTCGTCCTGATTTTCCTACCTATGTAGTCTTTGTATGCCTGATTCTTTTTGTCTAACGCATTCTGGCACTTGTCATCGAACCAATCATTTCTCTTGCGCCGGGTTTGATGTTCGATCGTCTGTTCTGCCACGGTCTTAATAGCCGCGTTCTCTTCCATCCAGAGCTCGTTGCTTGTCTTTATGGAGGCGTCTGATAAGATGGGAGCCAGCTGGTTGTTGAGAGTCATCGTGAAATTTTTGGCTACAGACGCCGTTTGGAGCCTTTCGTTGTCAAATTTTGTAGCGGGCTGGTCTTCGCTGAATATGCCTTTGACATGCAACATCGATACGTTAATGTGATCAAGTAATGACCTGAGTTACAATTGGCTACTCAGAATTTACGGACGTCGAGTATTCTCTAGGCCCATCGTTGTTGGATCAGAACATGATTGATCAGGTTTTGTGTGTTGCCATCCGGTGATACTCAGGTCAGTTCATGAATGCGTCGATGTGGGAAGCAAGTCGAACATATGACTAGATTTTTGCTACATGCAAAGTAAATCAGGTGCTGGCCGTTGTTATTAATTTCATCGTGGAGGCTATATCCTCCAGTCGTTCCCCGATGAGATATCTCATTGTCAACCTTAGCGTTGAAATCGCCCAGGATTATTTTTGTATCGTTTGTAGGCAATGAGTCGACTAGTCTTTCCAAGGTGATTGCAGAACGTTTCCTTCGTTTCTTCGTCCTTTTCTTTGGTCAGGGCGTGAACATTAATCAGCCAGATGCTGAAGAATTTCGCTTTTATACGGATCGCACCCAACCGCTCATTGACTGCCTTAAAATCAATAAGGTGCGATTTGAATTTCCTATCCACAATGAAGGCCACTCCGAATTCTCGTTTTCCGGTAGGCCTCCCACTTTTTTGAGTGCGATCTCATGTCTTAAATCTCGTTTCCAGTCCAGTTTGTTTCTGGGATTGCCAGTATTTTTAATTTATATTGACTAGCCTTTTGTAAAAGGTCCTTAACAGCGCTAGGGAAATTGAGTGATCTGATATTCCAGGATCTAATGCCATAGTCCTTTTTTCGTTTACGAGGTCGTTGCCATGAGTCCAATCCATTTCGAGGCCCATCTGCAGTTTTCAAAACATTTTAAGGTTTTCCAGGGACGGGGAGTTAGCCCGTCGCCCAATCTTCATTCTGGCGGCATAGTTATTACGTCGATTCCGCTATCAGACGCGGACGATTCGCCTTCACCCTCTTACGTCCCCACAAAGGAGGTGTAAGTAGGATTTAGTAGCAGAGCTGTAGATGTATTTACAGTTATTAGGATTTTGCGGCATTTAAGGTCCCATTATTGGGGAACCAAGGGTGTTGCTTGCTCATAATGTCCTGAAAGAATCATAAACTTATCTCTTCGTCCATACGGTCACTCGGGTTCTAATCTTGTGATTTTTGATGTTGATGAAGGTCCAGAAACGTATGGTGTTACCATCGTCATAGGTGTCGAGTTCAGCCTTACCACCCTTTCTTTTGGCCTCAGGGACCGCCATTTTCCGCTCATATCTTGTTTCGTTTAAAGCAGACCAGTTCTCCAATTTCTGCAATCGCTGGAACTTGTTTAAAGCCTTATTTTTTCTGCTCCAGATCTTCATTAATTTCTTCCGACCACCAGCACTTGTAGCTTTATTTATTTATTTTTGTATCTGGTGTTATTGTTGATGATTTAGCTTACTTCATTGATGATCACCTCAAAATTTCCGTTGAAGGAGCCAGTCGCGATGTTCTTTCCAATCTTGTCCTTGTCTCGACACAACCGCCATGTGCTCAAATCCGATTTAATTGTGATCATAATGGGGCAATGCCCGCTGTTGCACAGGTCGTCCTTAATCTCGCACCAGCTGGTCTGCTCAGAAGCTACGTTTGACACGGTAACAGTCCATTTGTCATCGACTGTGATTCTTTTGAAAGTGTAGATTCCGGTGTTGAGTATTCTGTATCACAGATTTTCAATCCAATGGTTTTTCCTTTGGAGTTTTTAGAGATATTATCACCCCAATAATAGTATCTCGCGCTCAGACCACATGCGATTACAATGCATCTGGAATACGCCCGATCGATTTTCATGAGCAGTAACAGTCCACAAACGGCACATAACCTCACCTTTTTTGTGGTTGGGAGGTGAATATCATTTACGCACAGCATTTGGGACTCCCATGCTCGCAAAAAGGTGACTGGACTACCCCTATACACCTCCCCTGTCAACCCGAGAACCCAGCCTGGGAACGTTTGACACATTACTTCGGACCAGATCTCGTTTCGTTACGCCGTGAGGCGCCTTCAAGCTGGAGAATCCCTCTTCCAGTGGGAGGGGACGAGGAAGTGCCAGACAAGCGACCCCCAGCCCCCGGATGTGAGTCCATTTTCTCTTTTAGGACTTCCCGAACATAATGTCCCATCTGGTTCCATTTGTCTACCGATTCGAGCATCACTGCGACTATATCATCTGGAGTGAGCTCTCCCGTCTCCTGTACAGGTCCCTTCGCAGCCGGTCTCATTTTATGCAGGCAAAATGTATAGCAGGCATTGTCTTGCTTTCCTGTGAAAAACCGACAGTCGGGGGAGCGTGACTTACCCATTTTGTGAAGGTAAGACTGAAAACACCCATGGCCGCTCAAAAGCTGGGTCAGATAGAAGTCAGTCTCACTATGCCTTCAATTTAGCCACGGTCTCACCTCTGGGATGAGGTGCGCAGTCCGTCTTCCCTTCGTTCAATTCACCTAAGACTGCGTCCAATCGTTGAGTGAGCGCTGTCTCTCCTCGCGGACAACAGTCTCCCTCGCGTTCTCGTTTCGACGCAGGTAAATAGAGCGGCGCTCTATAGCAATGAGGGCAACAGGTATCACGCCTGCAATAACTCTCACCGCCGAATCAGAGACTGTCGGATACGAAGATGCAATCCTCAATGCTCGTCTTCACTGTACCTGTGCCAAGCGTTTTCGGTATACCTCCTTACTGAGAGCGTCACCCCATATTTCTGCTCCGTACAGTAGTACTGACCCTACGGCACTCATCAAGAGGCGTTTTCTTGATGGGCTGGGTCCCCCTATGTTGGCCATAAGTCAACTCAGAGCCGAAGCAGCCTTCTCAGCCGTTGCCCTGATTTGCTCAGAGAAACTCATCTTCGAGTCGATCAGTAGCCCCCGGTACTTCACCGCTGGCTTTGATTAGAATGTATGTCTCCTATACTAATCATCCTGACTCTAGGGATTCCCATTTTTGTCAAGATGACCACTTCGGTTTTCTCCTCCCTCACCCTTACCCTTAACTTGGTTGACTCTGACTTTGCTTCTAAATCCCTTCTTGTATTAGTGCTTACCGAGTTCCGTTATTGGACTTGTTTCAGAAGATGCTTTTTCTACTATTCATTGCGACTATCCAGGAAGTATTTATTCAATGACTAAACTTCCTTTTTGCTACTTAATTCTCGCGAAGATAAATTATTCGAAATTCTTTAAACTCGATCTATATAATGATACTCGTTCCAAAAAATAATCATCACGAACCAAGGTGAATGCTGTCGTTGTTATTGTTTACGTTTTGATTACGTTCGCCGTCAAGGTGACTAAACGGACTTGAGATGATTTGCACTTTTACGCGAGTTCTCAGGTAATAGGATCTTAAATCTTTAGTACGTGCCACTTTTGCACACCTTCATACATCATGCGTGGTATGGCAAATTAATCTACGAAATCCAGGAAACGTTTGCCGCAACATGTTGATAGAGAGCTGTGAACAAACTACCAGCTGAAACCATTGCATCTATCCATCTATCTAGTGTCTATCTGTTCAAAACACTTCTCAGAAACTTGCGAAGGTAGTTCATTCACACACAACATATGGGAGCTCAAATCAACTTTTGGGGGTTTCTCTTCTGGGTTTGGAAGTAATCTGAATCGTCGCAATGCGATATTAGTCATATGTTTATTATTATTTTTCGTATGATGGAATCCAAATGTTTTTCGGCCATGAATTGAAAATAGGTCAGTTTAGGAATTTAGGATGAAGTCAATCAGAGTGTATAGACTTTGGTGACTCTTCCTGCTTTGAAATTAAATTTGAATTAAAAACAAGACGTCAGCATTCGGTTGTCTTCCCGGTTTCATAATTTTTTAATCTTATCAAAACTTGCGCAAGCTGAAACACTTTTCTCACAGTTCTCATCCAACAAAATAAACCTTCATTCCCGCTTTAAAAATGTAATTCATTCAACTGTGAAGACATGGAAACGCTTCCTTTGGTCTTCGAAACAGATTGCAACATTCGAAACGCTTCACTGTTCGTCAATTTTAGCTAAGCATCAACACGTAAAAGTTAACACTTCATGACTTTATAAAATAATGTTGGTCTATGCTTCAGAAAATTTAATACTTTTTCACATGAAATTTCGAAGATAAAGATACATACATACATCATGTGAGCAATTGAATGAAGATGCGATGGTTGAATGGTTATTTCAAGTCAAGGTCTACTTGTCTGTTTATGGACTTCACTATGTGTCGGGAGCTGAAATCATGATTTTAATTATTACACATCACATTTGCAGACTTTGATATAAATTGCTCTATAGCATGATCAATAGGATGTTGATGGTTAGTTTTCGTAATGACCTGGAAAACATGAATGAAAATGTTTTTGTTTTTTAATTGAATGATTTGCTATTCAGAAGCTATTTTTAGAAATGCTATTGAGTACCCATCAAATTACGTACTCATGTGAAAAATGCAATTATGTATTAAATGCGTTTTCAAAACATTTTTGAATATATGCGACTATCATTTTCAGTTTAATTGTGAGTTTAATGACAATTGAGTATCCAATCCATGAATATAGACATTTATCTTAAGTCGAAGTAAACAATTATAGTCATTTATTTAATGCGGCCGCTATTATGTCCTCGCATACTGATACCATTAATGGACAAATCTTCAAAATTACCATGAGTTATAATCTGAAATATACATGGCTCTTTTATTGTGAGTTAACCAAGGACACAATGTATGTGCTCAAGTATAAAGGATACGAATAAGTGAATCAGTCGTCCATACTATCCGAATTTTTCGATTGATATAGGCAAGCAGGGTTCATAACATCTGAAGCTTTTCATTATCTAGATACCAAATTTTTCATCATAAGCGGATGTGGGGCTCGTGTTATTTACCAAAGTTGGAACACGGATAAGACGATCGTTTGCGCTGGCAGGCAGTAAATTGCAATGGCGGTATTCGATACATATGTATGTTCCATAAGCAAAGAAAGCTCCAGCATTACTGGTCACTGGAGAAGAATGTGGAGGGGCAAGCGAGTGTGCAGGTGCATTCGAGGTGGGGTAGTCTAAACAATATTTCCAGATATATCATTTTACTTTGTTTTGTTTACTATAATTAATAGTAGGGATTAGATACTATTTTTTGAGAGTGGTATTACGTTTTTTTCAATTCGTTATGGTTATGAATAAAAAGATTACTATAATTTGGAATGGTAAAGTATGCAGGCATAGGTTTTTTGTGGGTGGACGGTGAATGCTATTTACGCACCAAGTATGAGCTGTCCCAATTTGAAAATGCATCTAGACTATCCACTAAACACCTCCATGTCACACCAGAAACCAGTCTAGAACCATTTGACACATAACATTTTCTTACGGCTAGAGGCGCCTATGATTTACAAGAATTCCTTCTCTAGCTGGAAGGAGGAGAGGAGAAAGGATTGCTAGAATAGAGACCCTTCCACTTGTGATGCCTCCCAATAGTCCAATAAGGTTTTTTTAATCGTCAGCACTGCCCCGCAGTTCCATTTGTCAACTGGTCCGACTACAGTCTCAGGAGAGACCTCCCCAATTTCGCTGTAGGGATCATCACGCAGTCTTTTCCGTCTTTTTCGGACGAAAAACGTGTGGTAAGCGTCATCCATCACTTTTCTGAAAAAAACGCAGTCTGGAGACCGTAATTAAACGATCTTGTGCAGGTAAGACTAGAAACATCCATGCCCGATCAAGAGTTGGGGTTAGGTAGAAATCAATCCCGCCGTGCAATCGATTGAGTCACGGTCTCAGGTCAGGGATCCGGCGAGCAGTCCATCTTTCCCTGGTATCGGTCTACCAGGATTGTTGCCAACCGCTAAGACAGCACCGTCTCTTCTTCTAGCAACGGCCTCTCTGTCGCCATCAATTCTGCGCAGATAGACGCTCCTTCGCTCCCTAACTATAAGCGTAATGGGCATCACACCTGCAGTCACCAATACCGCTGACTCGGAGACTGTTCGGTATAGACGTGCGATTCGCAGTGCTCCTTGTCTCTGCGTCTGTGCCAACCGCTTTCGAGGCAACTCCTTGTTTAGAGTGTCGCCCGATTGTTCTGTCAGATTGTACAGCGCTTATTAGGAATCGTCTCTTTGATGAAACAAGTTCCCCTGTGTTGGCCGTTAGTCGAGAAATTGCCGCTACAAGTATTGTCACCTTTTCGACTGATGCTCCAACTTGTGCGAAGAAACTCATCTTTGAGCCCATCGGTACACCCAGGTATTTCAGTGCTGGTTGCGATTCGACTAGTGTTTCCGCGACACTGATAGTCCTTACTCTGGTGATTCTTTTCTTAGTTAACATAGTATGACCAATTACATTTTCTCCAGTATTAGACTGAAGCCGTGAAAAATCTTCCAGTCTCTCACTTCCCGTATTAGCGTCTGAATTATGCATGCTCGCTGGCTCTCTTTCGGAGCTCGTGACACTCTCTTCGCTTTTCGGCGATTTCAGAGAACCACCAGTACACTGGAGGCTTGCCGTGTCTGGGTTTTCAGTGAAGCTTGGAAGATTTGTAGGCACATATACTGATTCTCATAGTTAAGCTCACTAGATCTTTAGCATCTAGTCGCCCACTCCTCGACGAAACTTCCGGTAGTGACGATCGTACTGTTAGCACTTCTGCAAAGCTCTCGACGTCCATCTTCTCAGTGTTCCACCGGAGCCTGGAAAGCTGATCGTACCGGTATCGAAGAGTGCCGTCGTGGATCACAAGTGCTATGTACTGGTGATCACTAGCATAGTCGTCTTGTAGAACTCTCTTTTTAACCTTTGGTACTAGGAATTCCGTAGCGAATATCTCGTCCGAAATTGTTCCAATGCAGCCCGGTCAACGAAAACAAGGGACGTGCCTTATATTCAGTACAACGAGCCCAGTTCTAGCTGCCATATCCAGGATCTGTTTTCCCCTTGGATCTGATTAAGGCATGCTCCATTCATTTGCCCTTGCATTGAAGTCGACGAACATGTGACCTTCTGTGCTGTAAACAGCGCTCTCCAAAACATTGAGCCTAAGTTGAAACAAGTTGGGTAGACAGACCTATGCTCATGTCAGAAGGGTTTTGTACTCAACTTACAAAATGCAGTAACCAGCAACGAATAAAATCAAGAAACATGTCAAAGACGATTTTATTGGAGAAAATGTGAAATTCGAGGATCATACTATTATTAACAAAGTTGAACGAATTTTGACTTCTGAGGTATTTGTTATAGTTAAACGCATAAATATCTCCTTTGATATTTTTTTCAGATTTTTTAGATTACTGGTGTCCATTCGCGAGGGAAGAAACACATTTTTCATGTATTTCCCCCCCTGTGCACCCACTGAAGCAAAAACTGTCAGTTTAAGAACTGTTTTGAAAAGCTCTCATAGAGAACTTTCAGTTGATACTCATATCGGCTACCTTTCATGAAATTTTTTTTCAGGGGCCACTCCTCTGTACTGTAATCATCGATTCATGGCCTATTTTTTCCAATCTTAGAATGGTTACAAAGCCCTTTTGCTAGGAGCTCTCTCCTGCCTCTTCGACTTGTTTCAATTGTATGTACTCATCTTCATGATACCTATCACTCCTGAAATTTTCATGCAAATTCTAGCAAAGCTGTAGTGTCTAAGTCGGTAAAAAGCGCATATGGCTCCATAGCAATATGTTTCCATAGTAATACAGGGCATATTGCTCCATAGTAATACACGAAAATTCAAATCGCTATAACTTCGGTAAATACTATCCGAAAAGATCAATCTTATAAATAGTCATCTCTTTGCTAAATTTTATTGAGTTTAAGGGTACCGTTTAGATTTTATTCAAGAAAACACAAAATCGATAAATCATACTATTACTAACAAAGTTGAGTGAATTTCGACTTCTCATGTATTTGTTGTTGTTGTACACATTAAGGCCTACATTCATGATTTTTTTCAGATTTTTCGGATGGAAGGTGTCCAATCGCGCGGGGGGGGGGGGGGGGGGTACGCGAAAAGTTCGTACATTTCCCCTTCCCCTGCCCCCCTCGGTACTTATAAGACAATTTTAAGACTTGTTTTGAAAAGATCTCATTGAGACCTTCCCAATGACACCCTACTCGACTACCAATGGTGAAAATTTTTTTTTGAGGGGTCACCCCCTTATATGGGGAGGCCCCCCTTAAACGCCATTGAAAAATTTTTCCACCCTTGAACTTTCAAGAGGTCACCACTTCTGACCTTTCTACAAAGTTTCATGGCTGTAGCCTTTATAGTTTCGGAGAAAAAGTGCTGTGACATACAGACGGACGGACGGACAGACGGACACAGGTCGTGATTGCAATAGGGTTTTGTATTTTAGTACAAAACCCTAAAAAAGGTAAAAGTTCGTTCGGCGTTAGGTGTACACTAAAAAGTATAGTTCCCGAGCAACGAATCGAAACGAAAACACCTCCTAGCCTCTGATCTTACACTTGGGAATGGAAGCTGTTTCGAACCCAGATGGCGACAGTAACAGATTCGTCAAGGATACCGTGTTGGGGAGCATCGGTTTTGGTGTTGTTCGCTGAGCAGTAGCAAGTTAGCTTGACTGTCTTTCGCAAAACGCTCGAGTAGATTTTGAGCGATTGTGCTCCGACGTAGATTAATCTGCAGGATACGGCTCATTGCAGAAGTGCTATGGCTTTGGTTGGGGCTTCCACGTGTTTCAAATGATCTGGCCTTGGATCAGCGCCTTGGTAGATGAAACAGTGTCTCTTCTGTGCACTTTTTCTTTTTTTGTCCTGTTTTTCCGCAATTATGAGGTGTGACACTTAAGTGATGAGACTGATTTTATTGCCGCGCTCGTGGTAAACCTGCGACCCAAATTCTCTTTTCGTTCCCCGGCATCCTTCCCCTCTCCATTGATATATTTACCATCGCTCTAGCTTGTTTAGTTAGCCTCCTGTGTCGTGTTGAGTAGACGTGTGTTGGTAGCGCTCGTCACGAAAATGTAGAAACGAAATCAAGAGCAACGTGCCAGATTGGGCGAAACAGCTTCGGAAACGTACGCTAAAATTGTAAAAGTGCATGGTAATAGTGCTCTTAGTCGTGCCCAGGTGTTTCGATGGCATAAAGAGTTTAAGGAAGGGTGTGAAAGCGTGGAAGACGAGGCGCGGAGCGGAAGACCAGTCGAGATGCGGACTGACGCGAATGCGCAGCGTGTGCACGCCCTAATCCGTGAAGATCGGGGTTTAACAGTTCGAATGTTGGCCTCAGAACTGGGTATGAACCGTGAAATAGCCAGACAAATTTTAACCGACGATTTTGGGATGAAATAGTTATGCGCGAAGATGGTCCCAAAGAACCTTTCTGAGGAGAAAAAGTATCCCAGTATTTGGCCTCTAAAGGGATCGCCGTGTTGTAACAGCCGCCTTATTCGCCCGATATGTCACCCTGTAACTTTTTTTGTTCCCTAGAACAAAATCGGTGGTCAAAGCAACCTATTTTGAGTCGATTACGGACATCCAGGCGGCCATGACGAAGGTACTCGCAGACATCCCAGTCGAAGCATTCCAGAAATGTTACGAAGCATGGAAAACGCGCTGGAAACGTAAAGCTGCCCAAGGGAACTATTTTGAAGGGGATGGCAGAGTTGTAGAATAATTTTTAAATATACGGTTTTCATGGAATCAGTCTCATTACTTAATTGGCACACCTCATATAGCAAAGGAAGCTCCGGTCGAACCCTTTCCGTGGTACCTGTAGTGTTTGTGTTGTGAATTCATCTTGGCTTTAATTGCGATTGTTCTCAATCCTAACAACTATTTACAACCATACCGCAACATTCGTTCATTAATTCACTCATTTCCAAGTGTGATTTAAGATTACCATGCTCCTCTTTCAGCTCATTCATCACAGCACTAAATGTTACTTTACATATGTTTCGAGTTAGCATCTGCAAACTGTTCGTTATACTTTTTCGGACACATTTGAATTCCGTTGAGATTCTATGCAATTTTCAAATGTTGTTTTTGTTTTGTTTGCAAAGTCAGATGCGAATTTTTTGTGATCAGATTTTCTTCAACTTTTCGCTTTGTTTTATTAACACCTTCTTTGTATGATCTAATTCCGATTTTGTATTTCTCTTCAATTTTTCACTTTGTTTTAGCTAACACCTTCTTTGTCTGATCTAATTCCGATTTTGTATTTAACAGATTCTTTTCTGTTCTTAATAATTCTTCCGACTTAAATGAGAAAATCTTTATTAAACTGTAGAGTTTGAATAGTTGAAGTATCCTGGAATAGCAATATATCAAGCCCACACGGCACTGTCAAAATTTTAAAATTTCTTTTGTCTTTACTTTTCGCATAGTGTCGCCCAGAGATGAAATTTGATTCTGGTGATTGAAACGCAGTTATGATAAATGATGGTTTTGATCTTACAAGGCGTGGAACAGATTCCGGGTATACTCGTACGTTTTAAATGCAATAAACTTAACAGTTTTGCCTTCTTGGAAGTTTTTGAAGCAGTTCGCATGTGTGAACTGCTCGATTACTACAGGGCAACTGATTTTTCACAAGCCTTGCGAAGTGGAGATCGGCTACAGTTTGAATAAGCAAGTGGATTAGGGTGTCTGTAGTTTCTTCTATCGTGCGAGGTTCTGATCGTAGTGGGATCGGCAGCGAATGGTATCGGCTTATGATCCGTTACTGTGCTGGGCTCGCGTGCGCTTTCTGTAATTATTATTGATTTGCCGCAACGGAAACAAAAAATGGTAATCTCTGCCTGACATGCCGTAAAGCGATGCCCCGTCAGCCGTCATTTCCAACATGTAGTAAGCCGTGTTTTAGGTGCAACGTCTCAGTATGTGATGGAGGAATAATATCAAAATCTGTACTGTGTGATGTAGGACGGCGCAGTAAGTTGGGGTTAATCTCCCCTACATATCACCGGTCCCTTCTATTATCCTTCTTATTCTGAGGTGCTAGCCTCCGGTGATAGTGGACTGCCTCTAACTTCCATGCCAAAGCACGGAGTGCAGGGACGTTATGACGGGGCGTAAAACCCCAGTTTTCATGCGTCAGGCCGAAAGCCCTACCAAAAATTCCTGTTCAGACATCGGGCTTACTGAGCGCTCCAACAGACAACAGAGGGCTTTGTATTAACAGTCCAGTGTCTCATGCGCCAGCTGACACCTACGACGGATGGTTTAGTACCCAAGTGGGGCATATTCACGTTGCGTGGCATATTTCAAGGTTATCCAATCATAATATGGATCAGACTCTACTTATCTCCAGAAACAACACTGAACGCGTCCCACATAGAATAGCTGAGCGTTGTTGGTTAAGGTGGTCATGCGCTCTACTCTGCACAGAAACGTTCCAATTGCAAATGGATTATCTTGGCTAGAAAAGATCGACTTCCGGCTAGGAATCATCGCCGATACCTATGATGCGGGAATGGGGGATCTAGTTCTGTCTACACTGCTCCTAACTTGTGGGGGTGTTCGTGGGTGTTGATTAGCGTGCATATCAAATCGGTGATTTCCGATATTGTCTTGAGGGGGAAGATCCGGCGTATACCAAGGCATCGAATGAATCATACCGCCTAGACTCTATGTAGGCTCAGAGTTTCTGTCCTTTGTGGTTGTAACGTTCCTTCATGGTAGCCTCGCGCTATTTTTCCAGATGAAGGGTTAATTCATGGAGATGTGGGCGGTGGTACCACCAACCTGGTCTTAGACTGATACAAAGAAGCCGTTGGGTTCATGACGGAGCTCAGATGTAGGTCACATAGGCTCAGCATACCGTACTGTTGGTACAAGCCAAGGTCTTGAGTTTAAGTCCCATTGTGGTGGAGTCCGGGAACTGTTGGACACACGAATAATTGGCAGGTTCGCTACCTGTTGTTCCAATTGACTCATCCTAATGGTCATTCCTTTCAATAGGTAAGTGTATAACTTCACTATTATTAGACGTGTGAGTTTCTGCTGATGGGGAAGCAATTTCTTCGATTGTCGAAGGAGCTTCTGCTCCTCCGGTGGCCTCATAGTTACCAGGCGATGGTGCGGATCTCTCCCAGCTGCTCCTGTCTTTGGGCACTGCTCTCTGAGCAGTAAATGGAACTTCGCTAGTTGAAGGGGCTGCTGCGTGAATTGGCTGCCGATAAAGCGGACAGCTATTTTATGTCTGCCAATGGGGTTGTAGGCAGTTGCGGCGAAATTGATAACTGCACTGTAGGGTCTGCATCGGTGCTTCATCATCGATGGCCTGCTGACAGATAGCGCAGAGTGCAGTCTGTCCTGCATCTGAACGCAGGCGACGCTTGTCAGGCGTCCGTTTGGTGGACATGTTACATGTAAAGCTTGATAAATAAATGTGAAAAAAAAAAACAGTGACGATCTACGTATGTCCTAACTGTAGCGACTTCTTCCGAAATAAGTGCAAAACGTTAAATATAAAGATTATATAAAAATAGTAAATTCTATTTTAGTGGGCGGCAGTGGCGAAGTATCATGTAACCTCTAAAAAAAAACGATTGCATTAATATATACAAAAAAAAAGCAAAAAACGGTCTTCATCTCCTTTACCCCGGGCAAAAAACCAATGCTGCGGCTTCGTGGTCTTTTCAGGGTTTTTGTCAAGCATTCGTTTCGATGACCAGTGCCAATCAGGTAGGTTTCCAATAAGAGGTGTTATTTTGATATTAAAAGAAAAATGCCATTTTTTATTATGAATGATCGGATGTTTATTTCATTATAAAGAGGAAGTTATGCCGTTAATAGTGAAAAATAACATCAGGCAAATGATCAACACGACACGCTTACAGGACCATATCCTTTTCATGAAATTTTCCATAACCAAATCGCAAAGTGGCTGCCCTATGTCCTCGACAGCCTCACGAATTCCATCTTTGAGGTCTTAAATCGACGCTGGGCTGTTGGCGTAGACCTTCTCTTTCACATGGCCCCAATGGAAGAAGTCGCAAGGTGTTAAATCACAAGATCTATTCAAAATAACACCTCTTATTGGAAAACCCTAAAGTTATTGACCAACTTAGCTAACCAAACTTACAAGTAATAAGCATCTCATAATAGATGGTCGTGGCCCAGCTACGCAGCCAATCGGACTCAGTCACATCTATTTACTTCAGGACGCAAGGCGTTACTTCGTTGTTGAGGAGGGGTAATTTTGGGGCGACTTGCAGATGGAACATAAGCAAACTTTTGACCCACACGCAGAGACTCTAGTAACAGATGTAACTAGATGCCAATGGAGTAAAACCCCAATGTACAGCAGCAGAGCAGATACAAGCGATACTCATGTCTAAAAACACCACACATCCAAAAGTCCTCTTGGGTAAATCTAAACTGTAAAAGCTTTTGGTTTTTCGTCCGGCCATAATTTCACAGTAGCGGCTACCTATAGACGCCGCTAATTTGCCTGAAGACGCGTATGCACGTTGGCAGCTAACTTCTGCGGCATCATGGGGCGGGTTCTTTTCGCCAGCGCAAAGTACGCTATAAAACATTTCTTCATGTGTTCGAGTTTCAGATTTTATTCGACCTGACTAAAACTGAAGGGGGTCTATTAATTTTCTGCCTACCCTACTGATGATTCCGTTTTCAAAGAAAACGTTATCAAGTACCTGAAAATTGGGCGACCGGGTGGATTTAATGCCTCCACACACCCTCCCATCCGGGTCGAAATTCATGGGATGATAGGTCCCTGAAGATGGACCTAGTCATCATTATCATCATCGATTTTATTTACCGGTCCCTTAATCGCTCGCTGTAGACGATCTACCGTCGGTGGCTTTGACCAGTATTGCCTGCAAACATAATAGAATTAAGTGAAAAGTCAAAAAATATATTATTAGATTTTTAGAAAAAGGTGAAATAATGTAACACACAAAGGTGAAATAATGTAACACACAATCATATAATATGAAATAATGTAACACACAATCATATAACTACAATTTTTTTTTGTATAAAGTAAGTTATATGCCAATGGCGAATTCGATACAACCATGAGCTGTATGAATTTTTCGACGAGCCGGGTGTCTCAACGATTGTAAAATTGCGAAAGCTAGCCACAAAAGGTATTCGTTGGGAGAATCGAAGGCCGGAGACCAGTGGGGAAAGCAAGGAAACGCTGGTCTGACCCGGTCAACGAAGGCATTTCCTCGCTGCTCGGATTTCGAAACAAGAGGACGCGGTCAATGGACCGGGACAGTTCGAAGCGCTTGTTGCAGGCAGCGATGGCCCGGGGCTAAGGGGGTTCTGTAGTGCTACGAAGAAGAAGTTATATCGCACAGATAAAACTGATACCTCATATTTTAAATGTTAATTACTTACTATCAATTTCAATTTTTAAATTCCTTTGCATAAAATTTGATGGTTTAGAATAAATTTGAGGTAATCCTTTGCAGTTGTCAGCTTTGATTTGGATTGCTAGCATTGATAAAGATGTGTTCATTTCGTTTCTTATAATAGATGGCGTCACGAAAAAACATCCGTCTATTATTATTTTGCTCAAAGTCCAACATGGCTCGATCATACATATATGATGATATTTTATAGTTTACTTGTTTTTTATTAGAAGTATGTTTTTACCTGCTGGGATATCTTTCGACCTCATTATCTGGCATGTTCATGTATCTTTTTAAGCCCTTATAAGTGAGACTTTTGCATTATTGGCTGCACTATAAGGTAAATCCGCAGGATTTAACGATAAAAGCAAGCCTGCAGATATCCTTAACTTCCATGCAACGCTTGTGAAAACTTGTGTAACACAGTTGTCGTTTCGTACGCTGTAGGGGGTGCAATGGCCGAGCTTCTTGAAGTTGTGTGCCGGCTTTTTGTTTTCATTAGCTCCTCTTTCGGGCCTTCGCTTAGAGATTGTTAGTTAATGTTTCGGCACGCGAGAAAGCGATATGGTCAGCATCCACCTACTATATGTTCTGATTTTAAACCAGTACTTCCGTCCGAAGAATCACTCGAAATAAATTTTGTTGTCACCAACGGGAAGCTAATCAGTGACCTTCGGCTTACACAGCGAGTACTCTAACAACTAAACTACGCGGACATGTGGCGCCTAGTACTTTCCTTTCTTAACACTATAGCCCGTTTATGTTTCATAAGAGAGGTAATGCTTTGATATACGTATGCTTTGATCAACGTAAAACGGAAAGGCTGCTTTTACTGTTCTGGAGTTTAAAACAATATATTTGATAACGTCAATTGATGACTGTAATTGTACGTCCGTTCTACACAAAGTTGTTCAACCATATCAAAAAGTTCGAGGCACATTTCAGCCGACAATTTGAATTTTAGTGAATGCTATGTGGATTAAAACTATGCAAAGCAAAGATCATTTCTGAATTTTTTATATAGATCCGAAGAACATTTTATTGTCGACATTAGCTTAAAATGTATACAAATCATCTCCATGTGTTGCTCTTGTAATTCCAGAAAATCAAAATGGCTGTATTTCACTTAATCAGATCCGATTTCACGGAAATTGGAATTGATTGATTAAATAATAACATGATCCAAAACAATCATTTTGAACCATCATGATAAAAAACCATTCGGAAATACATCGAGCCACTCATAACGTCATCATTATCGACAACAAGCAATAACAACAAACACTGATCAGTCATCTCAAATCGAGGCGATACCTGAATAGGGTCGTAAATTCGAGTTGGATTCGATTCACTATATAAACAGATGGGGGGAATTAAGTGTACATGCAATCACACTCACTCAGTGAAAGAAGCTACAGTGTGGGTGGTACGTGCCATTCGGCAGTACATGAAGCAAGTTATTGAGCGATTGTCGAAGTGATATCAAAGCAAACTGGAAATAATCAAAGTAAAAGTCAATTTCATTTCGGCGCTATCATTAAATAAAAAGCAAACTACTATATTTAATAGAGAACAATTTTTTTTCAAATCGACGAAAATTTTAACGTTTGAAGAAAATCTTAATTGCTGGTCGCGCAACTAATGCGTGAAACATTGAATTCAATGGAATATTTTCAAAATACTGCATATCGAATTCATTTGGTTCATAAACGTGATAGTTTTGCTTTATCTTCTTAAAAGGAAAGCAGACGGTCTTACATAAGTATTTCAAATTTAATAGTCATCTTTTCAAATTTCAACTTTTTCTCACTCTATTATCTTTTAGGGCCAAAAACTTTTCTCTCAACCATAAAAAAATGCAATTATCATTCAATTACTTTACTGCTGCACTGTCAACATAAATTATCTTCCTGTTCTTCAATTTGGTAGGCATACAAGTACAATATGAGCCGTCTTTCGTATGATACCTTTTCGGGAAAATCATTAAAATTAAATCCCACATGATGTTGATCAGTACTCAGGAGTGCTACTAAAATTTTATTATGACTGCACATTATTCTCCTTCTTTCAATGCTTGCCTTTTCTTACAAAGGCAACATGAACATGTTTATATCTTCATTTGTGGAGTAAATATTTTGAAATGCGTGTGGGCTTGAACTGCATCGTCAGTAGTATGTTACAGCTGAAGAGGTAATTTTCAGTGAAAGGTGCTAACGATGTACTAATCACCTTAGTCGTAATATGAAGCCGTAAAATGTTTTTAGTTTTGAAGATGTTCCTCATAACCTTGCATTCAGGCGTTTTCATGTGCTTTTCTGAGTGTAGTATGATCTTCAGTAGCGTATGCTTTAAAAATGTTTCCATACAATTTCCTGAACGCTTACTAAACCTGCTGAGCTTATATAGTAAATACATAAATCTCTTTTATCCTGAATAGTCCAAGAGACAGCAATCTCTTTATGAATTGAGGCAATGGCCTACGCACGCAATGATGAGCATTGATCTCCAGGCTTTACTTCGGTCCATTCCTGGCCTTGCCATTTTTGAGAAATCTCAATCATCCCAAGAATGGACAACAATGAAATGTGATGCGTAACTTTATAATGAGATGAGAGAATGCTGACGACGATGCTAGCGTTGCTTCCATAGATGATTTTCCTAGTATGATAGTGCAAATGAATCATCATATAGGCCTTTGCTTATTTTCGTTTGGCCTTTACGATAGAAGTTCTTGCATATATGGCAACAGACATTTTGAATCATCAAATGACGAATTCGAGTAAACGAGTAGCGTATCATTAGCCGATAGACTTGGAAATTTATTTATTCTAGCTGGGTATCTAGAATCTGATATTGTAATCCTGTTAAATGCATTGGAGTTATTTTGTTAGAAATGAAATGATGAATATGCGGAAAGATTGTTATAAACAAACGAATGAAGCTACCTCGTTGTTGTTTAAGATAACGGTATTCTTCTTGGAATCTCCCGCAGATGAATGGCTAAGTCGAGCTTAAGCGTTTTAAGGACGAGAAATGTTAGACAGAAGTATCTGAAGTCCACTGGAAACTAATGGCACCGTCTGCGCACATTCTGGATGAATAAATACTGTTCGAACTTGTCTCCAGGATTCGGGGACGTGATTCTTTGGCAAAACCCTCTAAAAGTCCTAACCAGCAGCATTATGACCGGTAGTATCCCGTCTAGGCCAGGGGATTTGAACGGAGAAAAGCTATAAATAGCCCACGAGATACTCTTCACATTTTGTAGAAAGATGTCTTTTGTGCGGCATTCATTACGTACTAGAAAATGAGTATTCCTTAAAATCTCGAAGGTTTCCTCTGGAAACTCCGTCCATGTTCCGTCCGACTTCTTAAGAAAAGAGGGATTGAAATGTTCTTGCTAAGTCTAGCTGAATTCATGAGGCTCTGTTTTTTTTTGGTTTTAACACTACAGTCCCTTGTCCCTATCTTGATCGTATATATCGGCACTTGAGTCAGTCCCACCCTTGGATGTTTGTTCGTCCACCCAGCTGCGTAACGTTCTGATTTTAAATCAGTACATACTATATAATTAATTGAACGGGCTTGTATTCCGCCCAAAGAATCATTCGAAACGAGTCTCGCAGTCACGAACGGTTGGTTCCTTTAGTTTATGGGGTGTGAGCACTCTAAGCGGTTACCATTGCACCAGGCAGAGGCTCTCTATTGATTGAAAAATAAAAAAGAATAAAACCTTCCTTTTAATTTTGCGTGTTTAATTTTATTTTCGTAATCGATTTTCGACCGTTATCGTTTGATCTTCTTCAGCGATTATTTTACTGAACCTAAGGATCCTAAAGAGGGTAATTAAAATTTACTTTATTCAAATTCCTTTTGTTACATTTGAAAATTACTTAACTAATTAGCTTGAAGAGCCAGGATTTACAATTACCTGCGTCGTTGTTCATTAGCACGGCTTTTTCTCTTGAAATGGTGAGACTTTGCATTGCATCCAGTTCTCTCGCATCTCTTGCTTCTCGTATTGGTGTTGTGTCATCCACTGTGATTTCGTATCCTTGAGTTATAATATGCTCCGCTACTGCTGATCTAAAGTTATTGTCTTTCCTTTTTTCCTCTCTGCACTTGCTTTGCTTAAATGTTCTCGCACCCTGGTGTTGATTAATCTTCTCGTTTGTCCAATGTATACTTCGTATAACAGTCGGGGCAATCGATCCGGTAGATGCCTGATTTCCCGTGTGGTTGCCGTTTATTATTCGTATGGACTCATGATGTTTTAGCCTCCTTTTTAATTGATCTGTGACACTTTCGTAGTAGGTAACTGCCTTCCAGTACACCTTTTCAGAACCCGGGTTGAGGAGTGTTAACCATTCTTTCTTTTGCCGAGTTTTCCTGATTTTGTCCGCAATTCTCTTGATCGTTGAGGGCTTGAGTCCATTCAACTTCGCAGTGTCGAAAATATACTGCATTTCCTTTTCCCTGGCTGCCGTATTGCGTGGTAAATCATACAACCTGTAAATCATGGCTCGATAAGGTGAAATTTTCACTTGTTGCGTTTGGTTCAATGTATTCGGAATCGTCCGTTGTGTATGTGTTGCCTTCCTGTAGATTTCGAAACTGATGTCGCCACTCGTTCTTGATACCAATGTGTCCAGGAAAGCCAATTTTCCATCCTTTTCTTCCTCTACCGTGAAATTGATATTTTTGTGCGCATTGTTCAGTTCCATCAATATTTGTTGTAGTTCTCCTTTCTTGACGTAAGCGAAAACATCATCTACATAGCTTATCCAGCATCCATCCATCGTCCAGTCGCGTCATAAACATTTCACTAAAAAACGGTGATAGTGGATTTCCCATAGCTGCTCCTCCTTTATTTTATAGACTTTACCCTGGAACGTGAAGTGTTTCTCTATCATACACAGCTTCGATAACTGGAGATACTGTCTCGTTTTCGTCTTCCATGCCATTGAATTGTCCTGTTTTAGTAACCACTCCTCGATGTAGCCAAGTGTTTCCATCACTGGTATACTGGGAAAGAGAACTTTCACATCAAACGATACCATCACGTCGTCTTCTGTTGGCGGGCCATATGTTAACCCTTTTCCGTGAATTCCTTGGGTGTTTTTGACGGAGTTGCTTCCAATCGGTTGCAAATCTTTGAATTCCACTAGCTATTTTGCTAGTTTCTGCGTTGGAGCGCTCACAGCTGATATTATTTCTCGCATCTCATCTCCTTCCTTGTGAATCTTGGGCAAGCATTTGATCCTTGGTAGAGTTGGGTTCGTTACTCTCACTTCCGTCAGTTCACCGATAAGTGAGTCGCAGATTTTGATCGTCCTCTCAACTCGTTTAATAGATTCCTCCAGAAGGTTTCCACGAAGTTCGAAAAAGTTGCCACTGTTTAGTTTTATGGTAACCGCTTCCTCGTATTTGGCTTTATCCATGATGACAACTGTGTTTCCTTTGTTCGCTTTATGAAATAGACCGGTTTTTTCTCCAATTCAGAGGCGATGGCTGCTTCTGGGTTTGTCGTTGAATTTTGGGCTCCCGCTTTTGCTTTTACTATCTCCTTCCTCGCTGACGTTTTGTGTGCTTCCAGCAATTTGCTAATGGCTGCTTCCATATCCAAGATTATATCTTCCTTCGGGACCTTTGTTGGCCTTATCGCATAGGTGAGACCCATTTTCAGTAGCCGCATTTCACCTTTCTTGAATTCCACGGTAGATTTGTTGATCACTAGTCCAGGAATTTCTTGTACTTCGAATACTTTGGATAACTTCGGGGTAGCTTCTTCTAAATCACTCTGCAAATGTGTTGCTCTTTTCTTTCTCACAATGGTACGCTCTATCAGCCTTCTCCAATAAATCTTCCATGTGACCTTTGCCGCAATACTCTGACTGTCTCATTAACTCCAGGTGACTTTCATAAGCTTTAAACGTTACTTCATTCAGCTTGCTATACAATTGTTTGATGTTGATGTTTGATGTCCGTAATTTTCGCTTGTCCCGTCGTATATTTGAGGCCGCACTGCAACTTTACAATGTGACTCTTCGGGGTAACTCTTCACTCAAGACAAGTTTTTACGAAGTTGATATCTGCTCTAATCCTAGCTAACGTTTTCTTACACTTTACATACTTAAAAAATACAAGTTGATGCCTGGTCGCCACTTCAATGTTCGTATTGATTGCCAGTAACCATCGAAAGCCTATTATGCATTTTTTGGTTACCTATACTTATGCTTATAGCAGATCTTGAAAATTTTCTAGACTTCGCCAAATCCTCATTCCACTACGGAGGAGTAGGCTTCTTGTCGTATTTTAAACACTCAATAAGCAGCTCCCATAGCTTTTTGGAATGTATCTTTCTTCTGATCTAGTTCTTAAAACCTGATTAAATTACCTCTTTCTATTTTTAGGGGGTTTGAAGAGCTTCGGTGCTTCTTTTGCGAAGTTAAGTTGAACAGTATCCAGTTGTGGTCTGAGAAAGATCGCACATTGGAAGCACCGTCTGCAACCCTCCACAGGCATCTGAACTTCAGTAGACACCATAGTGCATGTCTTGCACCACATCCTTCGTGATAAATTAGGAATTTATGTTCGTATTTTTTATATGCGGTAGGCAAGTGCTCCCATAGCTAGAACTGGGTAACAGGAAAGATGCATTCCAAACTCTTTCCTGGATTATCCAGTTCTTCAATCAGGTTTTAAAAACCTGGTTAAATTTCCTGTTCCTTTTTTCAGGATTTTTGAAGGACTTTGTTGCTTCTTTTCCAAAGTTAGGTTGAGCAGTATCCAGTTGTGATCCGAAAAAGATTTTAGATTGGGAACTTTAGGATTCTCTATCTCAATACCTTTTCTACTAGCCATAAGTGTAATCTTGAGCACCTCTTCCAACCCCTCCGCCGTCTGAGCTTGAA
This sequence comes from Odontomyia ornata, assembly GCA_963969285.1. Classification (NCBI taxonomy): domain Eukaryota; kingdom Metazoa; phylum Arthropoda; class Insecta; order Diptera; family Stratiomyidae; genus Odontomyia; species Odontomyia ornata. The sequence continues at coordinate 206,305,095 of OZ017741.1, forward strand.
CAAATGAAGATATTGTTGTCAATAATGAAGTCATATAATGATTCATCCATTCCTTTACATTTGATTTGGCGTCCCTCACAGCGCATGTTTTGCACCACATTCTACTAAAACAGTGGTCCTCCTTCATGATACATTAAAAATTAATGTTCGTTGCTCGTCAGACCGTGCTGATCGGCCATGGGTTTAAAAGACAGAAAAGACTCTTCCTCTCTTTCTATGTTCAATCTCCAGTTTTGACACTGTTAAATCTCCAGGACTGACATAGGGACACAAAAAAGATTTTATTCCTCTTAGCCGAGCGCAAGCCTACCGATCAGTACACAAGTTGTAAAGAAAGTTATAACCTTTGTTAAGCATACCTTTTATTGATCAATCTTTAACCCATGGCTCCTGCACTATAGAGAGGTCGAGGTATACCTCTTTGGGAAAGACCTTGAAGTTTCCGAAGGTCATTTGGAATACTGTAACTGAATCTGCATGACTTACAAAATTAGTCGGTAGATTTTCGTCAATTCGCATACCCTCAAGCAACTCGCGTATGGTCTTGATATAACCCTGCTCTTCCGGATTTAAATATACGAATGTGTTGTTTGACATAATTTACTGCTCAGACTTTAGAATGACCTCAGTGTCGTCCAATCGCTGTCCTTTGAGTGGCGTTTTCAATCTTGAGAACAAATTAAAGAGGCGATTTCCAAGTTGTCCTGAACGGTTTCGTGGTAAAAGTTTATTCGCTCTGCTGTGAGCAAATGTGACGAATGTAAAAATATTCTGCCAATAGATATATGCTGCGCGTTAACCAAGGCGTCCGCGTGATAGCCACGGCATCCAGGGTGTTTGGGAGGGATTACTTAGGCGCATGCCCCGCAGAGGCTGCGCGAACGTTTTGGCGAAGATCTGAACGTAGGGCGGACACTTTCCGGACAGATCTCGTACAAAGGTCTGCTTTCTTAGGAGTACTTCGATTTTCTTGGTTAAAGAAGGATAAGAACGTGGATATGCATGCTTGGAGCTCCTTGGCCATGAAAACTGCTCAGTTATCGATGTGTATATTCGATTTGTTGATACCTAGACCCTGGAGCAGCTATTCTGTTTCTACTTCATGACTGGGAATCAAGTACTTGGTCTGAAAGGAATCTGCCCAGCCGGAAGTTTCGCAAGTCATCCAATGCGTCCTTACTTTAGTGACACAATCGCTGAGGGAGTCTTAAGTCTGGTCCATACATTTGATAACCCGGAAACCTCTGACAATTTTACTGGACTCGTATTGAAATAGTGGGCTTGTCGAAGTCTTAAGGAGACCCTATATGCCCATCTTTGGAAGCGATCTTCGACGCTTGCCCATGCTTTCATTGATACCCCGCAAGGAACATCGGCAGGTAATCTCTAATATCCGTGACGTAGTTCTTTGCAGTGGGTCGGCCCTCAAAGGTACTACTCCCGGGAATTGATTGCGTTTGAACATTTTCTTCAGTTGTGATGTTCCTAGGGGGTGTTAGTACATGTGCTGATAAGTCCCGGACGAAACATTTGGTACAGGATTTTCTAGCACTTCGATACCCTTTCTGCTGTATGAAACGTCCAAACCTTCGAAATACGCCTCGGTATTCACGATGGTTTCCTTATTCAATCTGAATCTCATTTCCTGAAGCCACCGTTTGAGGTTTGGGAACAGATAATAGTTGTTGGGGATCAAATGTGGAAAATATGGTGGGTGGGCAACCAATTCGAATTGTACTTGGTCTAACTTGGCTATCGCTTTCAAGGACATGTGTGATGGTGCGTTGCCCTAATGATACAGCACTTTTTTCGCCATACAGGGCCGTTTGTTCTTTATTTTGTTGCTAAACTTGTCAAATAACGCTATATAATACTCTCCTGTGAGCGCTCTTCCTTTCTGCATGCAATAGATGAAGATTATTCTATACGCATTCCAAAAAAAAAGGAGGACATCACCTTCCCAGCCAAGCCCCGGTCCCGGTCTTTTGACTACTTTGGTCGGTTTGCATGGTATTCCAGCCGCTCTGCAGATTGCCTATTGGACTCAGGCGTATCTAATGGACCCACGATTCATTCATTGTCACAAAACATCGAAAAAAGTCTGCTCGATTACGCTGCAACAACACCAAACCAGTCGTTGAATCATGAACGCGTTGCTGTTTTTGGTCGACGGTCAGCAAACGTGGCACCCATCGTGCCAATAGCTTTTTCATCTTCAAAACATCGTGCATAATGTATCTGAGCCTCAGCTAACTCGCGCAACTTCAGTGTACGATCACCTAAACGATTCAATGCACTTGCTTAACGATGTCTGTATTCGTAGCTTCTTTTGGCCTTGCAGAGCCTGATGCGTCTTCGGTGCTTGTACGACCCATTTTGAATTCACTAAACCACCGATAAACTGTTGTTCTCGAAAGAGCAAATATGGTTTAATATGAGGGAAGTTGAAATATGATGGAGAGAAATGATGTTATACTCGCAGCGCTTTTCGAGCACTTGCATTACTGAGAATATTTGGTTTATTGTAGACCATCCACTTCGAAAGCCTCCCTGATAATCTCCTATAATACTTTCATAATACGGCTTTAATATTCTTTCTATGAGTCTGGAGAGCGCTTTATAAGACGTACACAGTAGAGCGATGCCTCTATAATTTTAACTCTTTACATGTGTCCCTTTTTGTGTACACTAAATATTATACGAGGCCGGTTCAAATATGATGGAGACAAACGCTGTAGATGGCGCGCATGTATGTTTTGAAGGTCGTGGCTTGAGTTTGTGATAGCTGGGTCCCATACGAACAGTGTGGCATAGTTTTTATCGGGAGTGCATGTTTCACGCACGTGCTACGATCATGAATGAACGTCAAGTGCCGACCGCCGTTGCGACACGTATTGTCATTCGTTTTTAGTGTAGGAAGGCGTTAAAAACACGGAAATTTTTCTGCGATTGCGAAATCAGTTCGGTAGTGAGTGCTTGAGTAGGGCTGCTATGTTTAAATGGACCAACGCATTCAAAGATGGTCGTGAAACCGTCGTGAATGAGCCGCATGATAGTCGACCGCGAACCATCATCACACCAGACAACAATTGCCGCGTAAAACAACTCATTTTGGACAACCGTAGGATGAATGTTCAAAACATTTCGGCTGAACTCGGCATCGGTATTGGTAGTGTAGAATCGATCATGCACGAACACCTTCAATATCACAAAATAACGGCGCGATAGATTCCTAAACTAGCTGATTCTTCTCCAGGATAACGCGCGCCCTCATACCGCGCATCTCATGCTCGATACAATATCGGGATTGAGGTGGGAGGCACAGGAACCGAACTAAGTTTTGCGTATTTTCCAGTGTCGTCACCTATTGAAAAATCCCAGGACTTATCAGCCCATGTAGTACGCCTTGAAACCAAAAATTCATTATATTATTGTACGAGTATATTGTATTTTTTGCATTGGCCTGGCCCGCTCATGAATAGTATCAACCGCCTACATCCAAGCAATCTTGCTAAGAATGAAAAAGGCCTTCTGGTGCTGATTTTTCACGCGAGTGCCAGAAGATTTCCTCCCTTTTTCATTTGAGGGTGTTGAGCGCTATGGCTGGTGCTCTTCACTTTCGAAGCTTCTACTAAGCTTACTCTTGAAATTGACGATTATGTCACAGTTGCACTATTGCTGGTAATCTTTACTGACATGCAGTTTGTCGCCTGATGCGCCTGAAATCCTGCGGCACATTCTCTCCATTCGGTACGCCAAAATTGATTTTTTATAATTTATTAAGTTCAATGATTGGTACCACGAACCTGTTCAAAATTTAACTTCCACCCCGGCAGACGCCAAGGTGACGGTCGTGTTTGAAACCAGAAATGGCCAAGGTATTCAGAGTCTGAATATTTAGAACCAACACCTCCTTGGCGATGAAGCCTTCGCCATAATAGACAGGGAGAAAAGAACAAAAGCTCAAAAAGAACCTACTGTGCACTGCAAAGTGCTAAATCCACATAAAGAATTCTATAAAATAGGTCTCAACAATTGAAGTTCAGGTGGAAGGCGATGAAGATGCTGATTGAATTTAAAGAGACTTGGGCTAGTAATTTGCGGTTGTCCCAGTGAAAATACAAACGTTCATATTTTAGCTCCTTGTTCTCCTCAGTAAAGTATCTTCTTACTTGTGTTTAGTCCATTCTGTTTTTCAGTGGTACTCCATTTTTAGCGGAACGTGTTGTGACTGCGTAAAATGTGCGAATTACTTTGCTCCAAAAAATTCTATCAAAACAGTAGCTGCCAACATCCTAGGTGTTGCTACAGAAACTCTGTCAGGGCAAGATATGTAAACTGGGGCAGGCTTCTCGCGTGACTTGAATAGTCCCTAGCGTGGAGCTGTTTTTCGTTTTGGTGGGGTGATCTATAATAGTGTGGGAATCTTCGGCGAACGCTGCACATGATCTATTTTCCGAAACTGGTAAGTAACCCACATTGGGAGAACCGTGAATGAATAATTGTTGACTGTCTCGTCGATAAGCTTGCCCATTGAGTTCATGTGTTTCTAGCTCTATGAGGAATCAGTTCCTATTTTAACATACGTGTGCGATCCGATAAGTACTTAGTCTACAAAAAAAACGAAATTTTTGGAAAAGTGGTGATTTATTTCTTAACAGAATCTCCTATTAGCTCGATACACTTGATCCAACGATGCTCATAACTTCTTTAACCCGTCTGAAAAATATGTTTTCTCGAAGTCTGCAAAGTAGTCCTCCGTGGCCCGGCGTGTGACTTTTTCAAGTTTGGAAACAAAAAGAAGTCGCACGGGGCCAAATCTGAAGTATACGGCGGATGGGGTAGCAATTCGTAGCCCAATTCGACCAATTTGGCAGTGGTGACGGCGAAGGTGTAAGCCGGTACGTTGTCATAGTGAAAGATCACTTTTTTCTTCGCCAAACGGGGCCTTTTTTCTGCAACTCGGCGTCGAATCGGCCCAAATGCTTCGGCATAGTAGCGCCCTGTGACCGTTTTGCCCTTCTCCAGGCAGTAGATGCAGATCTCATCTTGTGAATCTCAGAAAACCGAAAGGAAAGTCTTCGCTTACTTCGGACCTCGTTCGCCGAGTGACGTCTACTGTTTCGACTGCTCCTTGGTCTCTGGTATGTACCAGTGGAGCCATGTTTCGTCGTCAGTTACGAAAAGACACAGAAACTTCTTCGGATTGCGCTTAAACAGCGTCAAACATTGCTCTCAAGTGGTCTCGCGTTTGCTGTCTAGAGTGAGCAAACGTGGCAACCATCGTGCCGACAGCTTTCTCATGCCCAAAATTTTATGCGGGATATGACCCACGTGGTCTTTTGAGATGCCTACTGTCTCAGCTATCTAGCGCATCTTCAATCGGCGGCCTGCCAGTACAAGCTCGTGAATTTTTGTCACGTTATTCTCCATGGTAGCCGTTTTAGGGGCACCTAGATGTGGATCATCAAAACCGACGTGCGACCACGTTGAAACTCGTTAAACCAATTTTTTACGGTCGCCATCGCAGGAGCAGAGTCACCGTATACAGCATGCAAGTGCTCTTTGATTTTGATGCGCGATTTCCCTTCCAAAACAAGAATCGAATTACCGACCGATATTGTTCTTTCTCCATTTTTCTGAAATCTGCAGACATATCCGCTTCCACACGCGATTAAATCAAAACTACGAGTCCTATTCGGCTGAAATTTTGATAGTAGCCTTTGACGAGAATGTACTTAATGTACTTGTGGTAGTGGCGCCCTCGTGCGGTGAAGCTAAGTACTTATCAGACCGCCCTCGAATAATTACAATTTTTAACAAAATAAGGGAGCAATATGATGTCGCACAATTTCATTTTTTATGTTAAACTTTATAAAGAGTAGGCAAGTACGTCAGTTCAGTAGCATACCCCGCCTGACATCTCCTCTTATGTTTTGCTTACCACTCAAGTCCCCGTTATGTTGCCACAATTTATTGGAAATTTGTTAGCGGAGCTATGAACTCGCTTTTAAACTGATAGCTATGATTTCGTTTTGAAGCTGATAGTATAAGGTGTATTGAGAGATGACCTGGGCTTTGCTCAGAAGAAACCTAGCCATTATTTTTATTATTTTATCTTTTTCGTCGCGTCGATTGTGCTGACCCAGGGTACAGTATAGAGCTGCCAATACAGTAGAAGCCTGGGGTACATAGAGTATACTGAGGCAACTTCCTTTGGGTCTCTAGGCCAGGATGACATCTGTAGGCTATTTCCTCTGTAAGGCATTGGAGCAAAACGTTTTTATTTTTTCAACAGTGATGCAGGAGCTATTGTTTGACTACCACCATTGAAAAGTGCGAAAAATGTATTAAAAATTTGTGCCTTTACACCCGTCGCAGTCCTGTAATCTGAAAAAAATCATATAGGTAGTTATTTGTAAGCATAACAAGCCATTACCTATCATTGAAGTCCAAATTTTCTAAATTTTTATCAATAATAGTATAATTTTTAAATTTCACTTATTCTTTGATAAAATCGAGCTGATGTCTTTGGGACGCTTTGTACTGATAAGCCCTATGTGCAACATAATGACGACCGTAAAAAATAGTGCATAATATTTATTTATTTAAAAAAAATCAACTAACAGACTAGTAGTCCAATTGCAAGTCAATTAATAGATAAATACAAATATACGAATTCAAAATATGGAAGAAATTAAAGAAAAAAGATCACAATACGATATCTAAAATTAAGACTTATAAGAGTATTTATAAATTTGATTTTTCATTAAAGTTTTGAATACGCCAAAAGACTGTGGTAGAGGACCAAGACTTCGCTGGTTGTGCATACGAGGAAAGCGTAGTAAGGGAGGGTGGAGAAAGTGTTAGTATGTGCATACAAAACCTGAAATTGAAGCGAGGATCTATTACGGCGAGCAGCGTCGAATGTATTAATTTGCCTGCATACATTTTGAGGTAAAATACTATGATGAAGCCTGAACATAAGACATTCGCCAAGGAAAGATCGTCTGGACTCGAAGGTAGGAAGGTTCAAAATATGTAGTCGTTCATCATAAGGGGAGTAAGGAAGGTTGAATTTGAAGAATCGAGACCATGTGAATCTGCGTTGAACTGACTCAAGAGCATCGAGCAATGCGGAGATCAAACTTCAGTTTACAATCGAAAAGCACACCAAATTCCTTAAAGGAAGTTACATTGCACAAAGGGATACCAACAAGCCTATGTGTTGAGAGAAGAGGAAATTTTTTACAGGAGAATGTCATCTGATAGCATTTGGAAACATTTAAGGAGAGATGTTTTGATTGACACCAGTCACTAAGACACTGAAGATCAGTTTGAAGGATATCCACGTCTAAAAAGGAATCAATAACTCGAATCGTGAAGTCATCAGCATAAAGGAGACAAAGGCACGTAATAACAGAACGTAGCTCATTGACAAAAAGTAAAAATAGTATAGGGCCATGTATTGAACCTTGCGGCACTCCCGAGCTCGGGTGAAAAGAAGAAGAGAAGCAAGAGTTAAAAGTGACTACACATTGACGATTCAGGACATAGGAGAGAAGCCAAGAATAGAGGCAAATAGAGACATTGAACCCTAAAAGTTTCTCAAATAGGAGAGAGTGATCCACTGAATCGAAGGCTTTAGAGAAATCCGTAAAAATAACATCCACTTATTGTTGCTGATTGACGGCACCTGCAATATGATGCGTAAAAGAAAGTAAATTTGTAGGGGTATATCTGCCTCTGACAAAACCATGCAGATATAATCGAAGTGCTTCTTAAGTTTATTTCTTAGTTTCGTAAGACAAGTCCCCGAATTTCGCAGGTTGACAACAAAGCCCTTCTGACAGCAACGTACTTCTGTCTACTCAACTTGTTATATTATCTTTTATTCTCACCAATTTTATTTAGAGATTCCAGTTTTTCATTATAAAGGTATTTGAGACTAGAAAATATACAACGCCTCCCTCATCGACTCCTTCTATATGCTACGGCTAAGAAGTTTGGGACCTCTTTCAACTAATATATTATAGGAGAACCCTTTCTCATGGTTGTACGCCCCAATATTCCACCCATGTTCATTTTCTATACGATACACATTTTGTCAATGTGTGTGTATGACCAAGCTCATTTCATGCCGTCCGTCGATAAGTACGTACGAGCAGCATACAGTCGTTGTGCGTCGTAGCTGGTTTCTTCCCGAGACCAAGAATATATTTCCTATTTCCCATACGATATCTTTCCCCTTCAGCTGTCGATAAATGAATGATTACCTTGAGACTTTTGAAAATTTCTGAAGCGCAGCGTATGGGGTTTCATTTGCTGCAGTGAGTGCGGCTACGTGTTTTCGAAATTTTCAGTACTTATGCGCCCTTTTCTCTATCTCTTGACGTAGCATCTTTTCCGTTTAATAAAACTGGATTAACCTGCTTGAGAAAGAGAAAACGTCCTAGTGTGTGAACTGGCCCATTGCATGGATAGGCATATGTTGCTATCAGACTTAAATTTTGTTGTCATTGCAACTTAAAATTTTGCTATGTAATAGCCATGCAATGAAGACTAATGAACCCTCTACTTGACAATAAAAAAAGGCCGAAATCCAATAACGTTAAATTGAAAACCTTAAAAATTACCATACGCGCTTACATTTGAATAAGTTCTTCAGAAAAGCCAAAAATGCATGCGTGTTTAACCTCTATGTACACCGTATTCATTGTGTGCTCATTAAACTTGTTACAATCTATTGAAAGCGTTAATTGAAATGCCGATTAGGCATATCCAGAATTGAAAGTGTTGCATATATTAAGAGGGGAAATAAACAGTGTGAATGGAATTCCGTATTGATAATTTATGCTCTACACGTACAACGGGTTCGAAACGGTCAAATTCTTTGTAAACATTGCAGTTATTCATTCCATAAAAAATATGCATATGGTTGCATCCAGATTGTTCGATTTCGTTATTGAAATTTATGTAGTTCGGAATATTATATTCAGCAATTAACTATGACTTTAATTTAGTTTATCATGAATAAGAATCAGAAAATTTATTTCAATTACTGCACGATCGACTGTTATTATTTTATTCATTCACAACAAAAACACTTTGTTTTTGATTTTCTAATCAAACAATTTAGTTTGAATTAATTAATGTTTAAGATGTCTATCAACCTACATATACTCGTATGTACATTGAGCGTTCAACTTTTTTTCTACTTTAGTTTTATTTCATACTATACTTTGGTAAGTATGACGTTGGATTTCAAAATGGAATTGTTTAGAATCCAATAAGTAGGTGATTGGAGTTTAATTACTCTATTTTGTATCCAATGCAATGTGTGTATTTGAATTTTTTAAAACACATGCATATATAAAATAGAGAAAACATTCCGAATACTTTCGTCATTTTAATTCTGTTTGTTCATGGTTGGTAAATAGGGTTAGAGACTTATTGCTTCCCCAATTTGTCTTCACATTTTACGTCAGCAATGGCAATGAAGACTTTGTTCAAATTTATTCTGACACTTGATATTACTTTAAGAACAATTTACTTAAGTACTTCTTATTAAGATATTATCTAGTAGTTTGGTTTTTTTAATGTACTTTCGTAGCATTTACGTCAGTCATTACTTATCGATTTAGATAATAATTTCGAATGTATGATTATGTAAGGTTTTTAACACAAGAAGATTAAATGAACGTTTGACCTTTACGGAAGAATTTTCTTTATAATGTTGAGCAGTTGACTTTGAAACGGTTAAATCTAACAAAAAGTTTGAATTCTAGTGAAGTTATGTTTGAGTTTTTCGACTCAATTGTGATTTCAGCATACTTAAAAGCCTAGACCTCCATGTTATTAATATAAAAAGTTTGGCGACAAATAGAGTAACATGATCTAGACAAGGAATTGAAATTCCTTGTGTCAACCTGAGAACATAACCTGGAACTGTGTGACTTATTACTTCGTATTGGGCTTCGTTTTTTAATAGCCTCAAGGCATCAAAAGGCTGCGGGAGTCCCTTTTCCAGTTGAAAGGGAGAAAAATGTGGCCTTTTTCTCTGTAAGGACTACCCAAGCGTAATGTGTCACATGGTTTAATTTGTCAATCAATTAAAGTATCTCACCGATTAGAGTATGCAAAAAAGCTCTTCTATTTCCTGAATAATGCCACTAGATTGCCTATCTCACCTCTTATATGCAAAAATGTATGGCAAGCCCTTGCGCAAAGCATGCAGTCAATTGACCATGACACAATTCTTGTTCATGTAAGACTTAAATCATCCATGTCCGCTCATAAGCTTGTAACGGTAGAATTAAGTCTTACCATACCTTTGCATTGTATCTCTTCCATAGCAACAGTCTCTCTAGGGATTTCATTTAGACGCAGATAGATTTTGCTACACTCTCTAGCGAGAAGGGCAGCTGTTCGATATGCAGATGTAAACCCAGGCGCACCTCACTACACCTTCGCCAGGCGTTTTCGGTATAGCTTCTTCTGAGTGTATCGCCCATATTTCAGATCCATACCTTAGTAAAGACGGCACGATGCTCATCAAAAGCCGCCTTCTTGCTAAGGTGGGTCCCCGTACGTTGACAATTATTCAACTGAGAGGCGATACGTCCGGTACACTCTAGCGAGGAGGGCGGCTTTTGAATATGCGGATGTAATCCTTGGCACACTTCGTCTCTACACATTCGCCAGGTGTTTTCGGTACAGCTTCTTCTGAGTGTATTGCCCATATTTTAGATCCATACCTTAGTACAGACGGCACATTAGCGTACCTATCCTAAGTTGCGCTTGTTCAACGTTGCGTCCTGCGACTGGCATTTCAACATAATTTTAGTAGCCGACCAAGCGTGGCTCATACCGCAGTTAAATTCTAAGCAGCCCTTCATATGAGATATTCCACAGGTTTGGGCCAAGAATGGAGACTTGAGCAACATCTCATGTAACTTCCATGCTTCCGCGACCTTCCTCCGTATCATAAAGCAGGCACGGGTTCTTCAAGTAATTTTTCAGAATCCGCATAAAATATTTTGAAAGTCGAAAAGAATTTTTAAGCGATTCCAAGATATCCGTCCATTTAACGAATAAAGCCATCTCAGACAACTACTGTCATTAGTAAAGTAACCCGCCAAACCCGCTCACTAGATTGCGCTTATTACTTCCGCGGTCGCATTAATTGTAGAGTTCCCTCCTCTAAAGTCATACTTCCGGGGAGATCGGTCCCCAGCAGCACGGATCGCGTCAGTGAGTCTTCCCCTAATGGTTTTCGTGATCACTTTCTAAGTCGCTGTGTAGCATACCTAACGGGTGATATACAGACGGTAACGCTGGTCCTGTTCCCCTTGCTGATCAGTACGAGCCTTGCTACTATATAGTGTTTTGGGAAGATCGCTTCCCGGAGAAAAGCATCAAACGAACTTAGCAGCAGATCATGAAAAAGTTCATAGACAAGCTACAACACCTCAGCTGGAATGCCACCTGAACTTGGTGCCTTCCGCGTCTTCATGGATACCATCTTCAAGTTCCAAGCATGTGAATAGAGGACATCAACGCGGGATAGATGGGTAAGCAGAAATTCCGTAAAGCACCGAATTTCGGCATAATTAGATTACAGGTTACCTCGAATATACTTGAAGTTTGTTGGGCCGTGGTGTCCGACGGGGCATTTAAGGTCTACAAGCAGAGATAAGGATACTCATAGTTGAGTTGTTAGTCTTCTACTTCCCAGAAAATTTCCCGGAGTGTCTGCCGGAACATCTTAACAAACTTCTGAACGTCCATCCTCAAGTTTTTCACGCGAAAGCGGAAGATCGAGAACATGGGCACTGGATCTCAAGCAAAATGTACTAGTAATCACTGGCCGAGTATTTCTCTAGTTCTCTTGATTTTAATACTTGAGATTCCTAAACAAATTTTAGGTCCGGTATGGCTCGTATATACCCCTAATGATGGAAAGTTGGCGTATTTTGGATGTTTAGCACGTCCTGCCTTGGCCACAATCTCCAGGACTCGTTTTCCCCTCGGATCTGTTTGAGGCATATTTTGTTCGGTTGCTTTAGTGTTGAAGCCTTCTTCAAAGAATTCAGGGCCGTCTGTACTCGAGGAAGTGTCTTTGAAAGTATTGCTGCATGAAACCATTGGCCTGGGATTTAAGTATGAGTACTGTTACGAACCCAGATGGCGGCAGTACCAGATTCGTCAGGATTCCATACTTTCGCTTAAGCTAGGGAGCTCCCTTTGATGGCTTTCCTTACCACTGTCATCTCAAAGAAAGGTTTCCATGGGCTCGAGCTAAATTACTGTCCACATCGTTGAAAAATTCCTTGTTTGTGGCGACAACTTGTTTCAGTTTGGCCGTACGGCTCTAATTGCAGTTTCGATGTGCATAAAATCCACTATCATATTCCTTCACTTCATTTTTCTCCCAGCGTCGTATCGGAAGCTTGCTGTTTGGGAAGCAGGCTTAGCTCCGTTTAAAACTCCTCTTTTAGCCAAACCTTTCTGTAAGTCCTTCGTCCTTCCTTCCTGGGTCACTTCTTTTGGACCGCAGGCTAGGGTTCACGAGGGTATTTGCCATCGGAACTGCTGGCGCTTCTCCAGGAGTTTTAACCTTTAGTTTCTCCTCTACCGTCATTATCTGAATTGTCAATACAATCCAGGAGCTCTTCCAACTCCTCTAGCTCTGGGACTGCATTCTTGACGTCCTTACTTATGATTTTTTTTTGGAAATCACAAAAAGCTTTCATTTTCTTGAGGACTATCCTCTCCATTGGAATAGGCGATCGGGGTTTCCAGCCCTCATCTCCATATGTGTCTTGATAGCGATGTGTGCATCATTGCGCAAAAACATATCTGTGGTCTCCACAGCCCGCTGGTTTTCCACTACGGTGTTTTTCAGCACGGATCAATCACTCCAGTGTGTTCTCTAGTAGAGAGCATTCTTGTCCGCGCAACGTTTTATTACTGTGACGAAATACCACTCGTGTTGGATATTTTCTATTTTTTTCGTTCTATCGACCATTTGTCGTCGCCCTTTGATGCTTTGGTCACTATTGAAATACTCGGAAAGTTAAAAAAAAAAAAAAAAAAAATCGACAGAAAAGTTTTTCTAGCTTGCTAGCATGCTTTATCTTGAATTCGTGCAAATTGACTTTTCCGGCGTAGTGGCGATTTAAGTCCGGGTCCGAGGGTTACAAAGCAAACTTGTACAAGCTTATTCATCACAAAAACAAACTTCTTTTAAAAGAAAGTGATAAATTGGTACATGATCGTTAAATATACAGTAGTGCCAGAAATATGTGACATAGTAAATTTCTCAAGTATAGAATGTTGTTAAAATAATAAAACAACAGGGCGAAGGTCGCCTGAACTGCAGTATCAAAGTAACACACAGAACTAAGCATTCTTTGTCGACTGTCCCAGCCCTTATAACTTGGCCGTTCAATCAAATTGCCAAAGAGTGTCTGGTCAGGATGATCTCATATCGAAGTAAAAGCGACGGTGCCATCTCATATCCTAGTTATCAAAAATATTTTAGGTGGGGCGTTATTCTATATTTGTATATGTAAGGATACATATGTAACGGGTATTTTTTAGAGGTATAAAACTTTAAAGTTGGCAACACTTTTTAATGTTTCGTTGACAGCTGTCATATGTTTTTTGGTTAGTTTGGTTTGACATTTTATCATGAATAAGTTGACGCCTGAGCAACGTCTGCAACTTGTGCGGATTTACTTAAAAAAATGGTTCAGTTTGAGAGACTTATCGCGCACTCCGTCAATTTTATGGCCGACATAATCGTTCATCAGAACAACTATTCGATTAACCAAGGATCATTTCCACATCACGTTTACTCCCACTAGTAATACGCATCCATCCAGATGTCGTACAGTGCGTAATGAAGAAATTATAGTAGATGTAGAGCGTATTATCGATGAAGACCCAAGTGAGTCCATTTGACATCGTGACCAGTGCGCACCCACATTGTGGAAGATTTTACGAAAGACTCTTGGTTAATGGGCCTACAAAATCTAGCTCGTGCAGGAATCGAAGCCGAACTACCACCGGGCATTGCGAAGATTCGGTGTATGGGCTCAAGAAAAAATTGCTGCAGGTCCCGAATTTCATAAGAACATTTTGTTTAGAGACGAGGCTCATTTCTGGTTGAATGGCTGCGCCAATAAACAAAATGACTGCAATTGAAATAATAAGCAACCAAAGGCGGTTGTCTAAACACCGTTACATCCGCACGAAGTCACTGTTTGGTGTGCTTCATGGGCCAGTGGAATCATTAGTCCATATGTCTTCAAAAATGCTGCTCGGAATAACATTAAAGTCAATGGTGACCGCCATAGAGCAATCATCAATGAATTTCTCGTTCCGGAATTGACTCGCCAGAATGCAGGGGACCTCTGGTTTCAACAGGATGGTGTGACATGACATACAGCTCGTAAAACCATCGACTTATTGAAAGAAGCATTTGATGAGCGCATAATTTCTCGTTTTCGACATGTGAACTGGCCTGCAAGAGCTTGTGATTGAACACCGCTGGACTATTTCTTGTGGGGATACGTCAAATCACTCGTCTACGCCGACAAGCGCGAGACGCTTGACCATTTGGAAGACAACATTCGTCGCGTTATCGGCGAGATACGGCCTCATTTATTGGTTAGAGTAGTCGAACATTTCACCTCTGCGCCATTCGTGGCACCCAGATGCCCGATATCAATTCAAGTAAAAAGAGCAAAAAATTCTCCTTCCAATAAAATCAATTTCATGGCAATCAAAGCAATTTATCCGTATTTTATTTCATTTCAAATTTCTATGCCTCTAAAAAGGTAATGCTAAACCATTCTGCTGAGCGTTGCATGGTATTTGAAAACTTTTAGTTTTTCCCTGACTTATTTTCGAAACGAAAACTGAAACACAGAGCCGAAACTGCTCCCCCAATATCGAAACTAGATAAAATTTGAGTATAAACGAATCGCTTGGATCGCTACATATAACACTTTAGAAAATGGCATCTTATCCGAAAAACTACTGTCAACAGTCAGGGCTTAAACTAAAACGCGAACACCAAGGTCTTCGATTATACGTCTTACTTTATTCATCGACTCCCCAACAGTTTTTACACATATGCATATAACAATGAAGAGATGGTGTTGCCATAGTTTATATAGACGTTGGGTAGCAAAACATTATAGATGACAGTCGGCCTGACGATAACCCGCCTCGAGTTAAATGGATGTGTCGAATTCCTCATCTGCGAGATCATCATAATTATCATCGATCGCCGAACTTAATTCGCACCAGGGCTTTATTTTGTCACTGCTCATCACCGAACTGAATGGTCGCTGTTTCTGATGTGCTTTGCTCTCTTCCACGACATATCGATCATGCCGCAGAACTCTCTTGATGATACACGGGCCACGATACGTAGCCTCTCCCGTAGCTGGAATGGCCCTTTCCACCAAGACCAACTCTCTTTCCTTGTACTGCCTTGGTTTCTAATGTCTCTCGTCGAATCGATTTTTCCACAAGTCTAGCCTCGGATATATTTTTTATCGCGTCTTCTCTCTTGCCTGTCATCGTTTTCTCGTCCAAATTAGTATCCTGCACGGATGCTAGAAGCCTGTTGCCGCTGGTGTCCTTCGCCGGGTAGTCGAAAATTGGCGCGATTGGAGAATCTGCGTCGTTGCACTCACTCGTGTATTCAGCGTCCATTGAAGCTGTCGTAGTTCGTCATCCCAGTTGTTCGGTTTAGCGCATGGTGTTTTAAAGTAAGCCAGTATTGACTGGTTGACTCGCTCGGCAATACCATTCACTCGAGGTGTTCGAGACCAAAATACATCGTCAGCTGATTGACAGCTTCGAGGACAGGTTTCGATTTCGTTGATCTTGTTGGGCTGATGACAGTGTACCGAGTTAATGCATCTACCATGACCAGCACATACTCGTTATCGTGGCAACTTCTAATAAACAGACCCAAGTGATCCATATGGACTATTTCAAATGGTAATCGGGGCATGTCCATACCATGTAATTGACATTCTTTTATTCTCGGCTCTCGCACATAGCTACAGTCAAGGCATGTCTTCGTATAGTTTTTTATGAAGTTACGCATTCGAGGGAACCAAAAACTTCGTTTCATTCGCATCAGTGTATCATCGATACCCAGATTTCCGGCGTCTTCGTAACACAGCTTCGCCACCCGCTAGCGTATGCCCTTCGGAACAACGAGCATTTTTTCGCCTCTTTATCAACTCTGAAGAGACGGCTGTTCTTTATAACATATTCCTTGCGAATTTGCTCCCGCTGCTCAGACTCCGCCTTCACCTCGAGATCGTCCATGATGTTTTTTACTTCTGAATCTTGTCGCTGTAGAGTGCGTACCCAGTCCTCCATCGGCAAGTTGAAACTACCAATATATTCCTCTACTCCACTCGTTTCAGTCGGTGGCTCCACAGGCGCTCGACTCAATGCATCGACGTGAGGCATCTTTATTCCGGGACGAAATACAACCCGGTAATCGAACTATTGTAGTTTCAAAAACCTTCTCTCGAACTCTTGTAGTTTCAAAAACCATCTCGCCACTAGCGGAATGAGAGGCTTCGTCGCTTTCAGACTGGCAATGGCTTGACAATCAGTTAATATTACGAACTCCTTACACAACAAGTGCATTCGGAACCGTTCACACACGTCGACGAATTCGAGCACCTCCAGCTCGTAGCTATGGTATCGGCTCTCCGCTGGGTTGCACAGACGGCTATAGTACGCAACGGGATTCATCTGTCCCGATCCATTTTTCTGCAAAAAGATGCCTGCAAGGCCCACGGAGCTCGCATCGGTGTGCAACTGATGCTGTGGTGCCTCGTCGTAAATGACTAGGGTGGGTGCCTCACCAGCTGTTGATGTGCCTCCTCGCATTCGGTCGAACAGTTGAATACTACATCCTTTTTTAACAATCACGTTAGTGGCGCGACTATGATGGCATAATTCACAATAAATTTCCTAAAGAAGCCGGAGCGCCCAAGGAAACGCCTTACCTCGGTAGCATTCTGTGGACTAGGTAATTGTTGCACCGCCACGGTTTTTATCTTCCCGGGCCAGATTCCTTCAGCCGTTAGTTCATGTCCAAGGAACTCCCCTGTGTTCTGGAAAAATGAACACATGGACTTGCGCAACGTTAGTCCTTCGCGCTTTATGACTTCTAGGAATTCCTTCAAGTACTCCAGCCCCTGCTCGACAGTCTCAGACGGAATTATGACCTCGTCCACATAGCTTATCGCCTGCCATTCATCGATGCTGTGAGCCTCGCCATAAGTCGTTGAAAATTGCTCGGGGCAGCTCGAAGCCCAAACGGCATTTGATTGAATTCGAAGTGGCCATGGTGTGTTATAAACGCTGTGCACTGTTTGGCCTCCTCCGCTATCTCCAACTGGTAAAAACCAGACATCATGTCAAGCACGGTGAAGTCGTTTTTCTCCGCCAACGTTGACAAAACGTTGTCGACCACAGGCATGGACCATGATTTTTTTGGGTGACCGCGTTTAGCTCACGGAAGTCGACACAGAGTCTGTCTTCGCCATTCTGCTTCCGCACCAAGACAATGGTTGAAGCATACAGCAACATCGACGGGCGGATTATGTCGAGCTGCAGTAGCTCCTTCACGATGCTTTCGACTATTTTCTGTTTGGGGATGGGAACACGGTACGGTTTTTTATTTACCGGAATGTCTGACGTCAAAACAATGTTCATTTTCATAATACTAAACTTTCCGAGGTCCTTCAACCTTTCCGCGACGCGCTGTTTTTCGAAGTTTCTCAAAATATCATTGATATTTTCGCACGCATTATTAATTACATAACATTTGCCCTTGTCAGTCACTGTACGGCCACACGAAAGTACATCGGTACCAATGATGACGTCATACACCGAGATTGGGTTGTCTATTATCATGAAGTCACACACAAATTGCTGCTCGTCGATTGTGACGATTAATGTTTTCATTTCGCGGCACTCCACCTGTCCACCGGCGAATCCTTTCATCGTCTTGTTGCACGGCTTAACTCTACCGACACATTGATCCACGATGTTTCGTTTTATAAATGAGTGGCAACTGCCCGAGTCTATAAGCGCTTCGCATACGATATCGTTCACGGTAATGGTCTTCGTAACCGGATCACCAAATGCTTCTCTGATGGAGCTCAAAGAATTGTCATTTTTCTTTTTCTCCGGCGGTTTTGGGCAATCGCGTGAAATGTGTCCCCGATCCCGACAATTAAAACATACCGGGCCACCTTTATCGTAAGTTATCACTTTTTGCACTGAAAATTTGTTGTCCCCGGTTGGACAATTCACGGCACTAGTCTGACTGTCAACCACAGCGCATGAGTCAATGCCCGAAAATGATTGTAACAGATCAGCACATCGCGGAAAACACATGACCGACAATATCCGACGCAAATTATCGTCCGTCAGGCCGTAAATCATACAGCGGATTAATGACTGGTCGTCGACACCGGTTTCAACGAATTTATGGTGCCGATGGCGGAAGCTAGCTGTTGTGATAGGGTCGTCAATTGCTTCTCGACTTCCTTCGCCTTCATGGTTCCGCAACCGCGTAATAAGCTCTTTCTTCATGCCGGACACAGATAAACTGGCTTCGCGAAGTTTTCCGCGCAGCTCTGCCATCGTCAGATCGCCCGTCGCCATTACTATACTACTTTTTAAGAACACAATTCGCGAATTTGGGATTATCCCACTTCTGATTTTGTCGACAGTCAGGGTTTAAACTAAAACGCGAACACCAAGGTATTCGATTATACGTCTTACTTTATTCAAGGACCGACATCAACTCCCTAACAGTTTTTAAACACATGCATATAACAATGAAGATAGATGGTGTTGCCATAGTTTATATAGACGTTGGGTAGCAAAACATTATGGATGCCACTACTAAGGTCCACTTTTGATCATTTTTTTAAATTGTACCTTAAATACTCCTTTTAATCACAGCTAATTATATGTATCATTCTTATAGCGACAAACAGAGGCATTACATTTGCACAAATGAAATAACGTGCATGAATCCGTAATCAATTAGATCATGTAGAAGTTGTGTTAGTTAAAATGACCGCTGCATATGGGCTGCAACTGAAAGGGCAACGCAAGGAAACAACAAACATTCCTTGATGATCTCTAACCTTCCACTCATTGCGCTTCGCTAAGCTGCATACCTTGTACAGATCAATTTAATTTATTGCATATATTTTACTGTTGCTAAGGTAGCTATTCTTCGAATAAAGGAACTACACTAATTCTAAATTACTCGTAGTTCTTAAGTTTCGAATTCTTTGGATCAATGAAGAAATAAGCTCTCTAATGCTGGTACTAAAATTTGATTTAAGAATTTATGAATTTTTGTATTCAAGAACGCCGTAGTCGCAACAGTAGAAGCTACCAGCGTGCATTTGCAAAGTCCTCATCAGGCGTTTGTGGAACAGATTGATGCACACACGATGCTTAAAAGATTTTGAGTTATATTGGAACTTTTGCTGCCGATATACTTTGTTTGTCGAAACTATTCTGAGTCTTCAATTTAAAATAAATAAAAATATTAATAATATACATGAACAGACCAATCCAGATGTTGCCAAAAATTGAATTACAAATCATTTACAAGAAAAATACCCGTTAATCTAAGTATTCCACCCGAAGTATCTTGCTCTGGGAAGTAGAGCCACACCCACTTTTTTCTTCAAAACAAAAAACAGGATCTATAAATTGCAACCCCATATTTTATTTCCATGAATAATACCACAATTTGCAACATATGCTTTGTAATTAGTTGAAATTTTTATATTCCTTTTAATCTACCATCAAGTCGAAGCTGCTTTTGCATTTACTGCGAAAATATCTTATCTCGTGCAGAACAGGATCTTAATTGCACGTTTATGACAATCTGTAAGCCATACAAGGTAGCTCATAGTTCCTGAAGCATTCAATGGTATCTCCGTGCTTAGCCAGAGTTGGCTTCCTACGCTTTAAGAGTAATTGCATTCTCACATTTTGCAAGATTTAAAGGGGACCGGCTGGTCGTGCTTCTTTGTGCTGCATATACTCGTATTTGGATTATTTCTGCCAAGGCTGTCGAGAAGATATTAAAACTATTAAAGAAGCTGATTAATAGCGTCATTGGGAATTTCTGTAAAGTCTTTTTCAATTTCATTTAATTTACTGATCTAGAGCGGAAAACAGTAACAGTTTACCCGCTGAAAGATGCTGAAGAAACTTTGAGAGTAGTTTTCCCATGTTCGAGATTTTATGCATTTAATGACATTGGAAAAGACATTTAGACGAAACTTCTTCACCAAAATGGTAACAGGTCAGCTTAAGTAACTTCTAAACTACTTCAAAGTTAATCATGGATTTGAGCGTGAGCGAAGCAGTGAAAAGTGCAGTCCAACAGGAAATTGTTGCTCCCATGAGGCTAATTGTATTGAAAGTATAGTGACTGCGCTAGGCAAGCATCTGTTTGTAGGAGCAATAAAGTATCTTTAGTGGAGATAGATTGCTCCCTAGAATACTCGTTAAAATTCTTCCTCGGACGCTGTAGTCCGTAATTCAAATTGAATTTTAATTGAATAGGCTCATGCAGCGGGACTGGTTATTCAAATGCATATCTCCAGGCCTCAAGTGTTCTTGCCGCGCTGGAATGCAACATAAGCGGATTTATGTTGATGAACAGATTGATCCTCCGTACATGGTTGTGGGATTATAATTGTTCTTAAATTGAACAGTGTTAAAGAATGCAGTGGAAATTCCTGTGCTTGGAGAGTGCTGTTAGCTTCAATTGAAGCCGATTTCGATCTTAAAAGAGCAACCACTTAAGTAATAAATCATTGACTTCACTATTTAGATGGTGTTTTTCCTGAAACTTGGGCCATGACTAGATGAATTCCAATGGCTGGATCTCGTCTCCAAAATTTCAAGCTCAACATCTTCATTCTATTCGCGAATTGAAAGAACAACAGGAAAACTTTCCATTTCGCAAATAAACCTGCGACAAGTGTTTGTTTTTCACGAAAAAAGAAACCTCACCGGGAAGCACAATTTGCTTCTTTGCATGTTTATTCTCTTGTTAACCTTCGATCAAACTTTTCCGTAAACAATATCTGAGCACATTCGTACCGAGCGTACTGCTGTTAAAATACATACGAATGTGTAGAGTATATTGTCTAGATGAATCAGATTTTGATTCAACTTACTCGTAAATATGTATTACAAATCATGTATGACTTAACATCTCGTTGGAAGCGCGAGAAATAAATGAGTGTTGGCGCCACTAGTACAGAACACATAGAAGAGCTTGCTAATTGCAGTCTCGTGACCAGGCAAATCTTGTTTTTGCAATCCATCATTGTGTACATTTTTTAATATTTATTTGACGCTCGAAAACTTTTCAAAGTCAAAGAGGACACTTTATAAAATTTCGATGTTTTATGTTTTAATTTACGATGCGAAAATGATTCGACAAATATACTTAGCTGACATGTTTTGTGTTGTCGCTTGGTTGGATGGAGTTTTTCTAACTTTTGGCACTATAGGGGGTGTAGCAAATTTGAAATGAGGTTTAGGATATTAATTCTAAGAAATGAAAGGTATTTTATTATTTAAACAATAGTATTGTGATGAGCAAAAAAAATTCGGCTGCAGTGCATTTTTATTTAGGATTTCCCTTAAGGCATGTACTGAATTTCAACATGACTCAAAAATGAAAACCTTTATGATACTGCAAATAATTCTAGAAAAGATTCTAGAATTAAAATCTTAGAACTTGAGGAAGGCCAAAAGCGGATGCAAACTGCGCTGATATCAAGGATATAAAATATCTCTCATTGATGAATCATTTTCCTCACAGTTATGTTACGTAGTATAGATGGAAAATAATTGAATGATTCCATAAAAGAGAAAATCCCTTTTAAAACACTTGATATATTTTTTTCAACAAAACAGTATTCCATCTCTAAATAAATGTCTATTCAAGAGCCTGCATAAATGTATGTTAATTATTCTGTCTTCGGATATAAACCTTCCAAGCCACGATATCAATCCTTCATCAATGGAAATGTTTTGTTAAAAATCAGAGCTTCCTTAAAATCTCTTGGAGGTATAGAATTGATCTTCGAATATGCAATTAGCATTGAGAAGATTGTTGAAATCGTATGAAAAATGTAAAAATGCAAATATTTGCCTGAATCTATTCGATGCGATCACTTTTTGGGAAATATTAGAGTTTATCAGTTCGTCATCTACCGGATCCTTCACGGATTTGTTACTTTTTTACGTGCTATTCACTGGTTTCCAGGACAATGAATACAAAAATGAATCGTTTCACATTACTTTCATTTTTCGCAAACACAATATCCGTATTCAATACTTGCCATTGGCCCCACGTTGTTGTCATCTGCAAAATTCAATTGATCAATTACACTACGCGGGTGTCACCGACAAATAACGGCTCGCTGACGAATGGCACCACGTTGATGACAGTGGATGTATAAGTGTTAAACGAACTATGTGGTTTACAAAGGATAATTCCTAAAACTCGATAGAAAATAAATCAAACCTCATGATGCAGTCGAGGAAAAATACCTCAAATACACAAAATATCACACTTGGCGAATACAGTATCGAAAATGTTGGCGAATTTGTGTATTTTAGCGCAAAAATAACGATGAAATACGTCGAAGAATGCAGCTGGCAAATAAAATATTTTGATCAGTTTTGACGATTTTGAAGACCAGCTGCATACACCGGAAAACAAAGCTCCAAGTATACAAATCTGTGATAAGACCCCTGTTATGCTATGGGTGTGAAACATGGAGCCTAACCCAAGCATCCGCAAATATATTGAACGCCTTTGAGCGACGGGTCCTGAGGCAAATAACCGGAGCAAAGCTAGACGGGGACCAATGGCGATTTTGTTACACCCCCTTTTATTCCACGGGAGCCGCTATGGCCCCCGGGAAATTAGGGTGCTCCGGCGGGGCTCACGGACCCGGCTTAGCTCGTCCGGAGACGGGCGAAGAGCGCCACTCGCTTGTCCCTCAAGGCCCCAATAAGCCGCCAAGCGAGAATGTGGCTTGCCGGAACAACCAACGTCACTCTTCACCCGATCCCCATCTACCGAGCACGCACTGGCTACAACACTAACTTTACACTTCGACACTTTTGCCTCCCCTATGTGACCCTCCTACACACCCCTCGAACACTAATCCTATCCGTCCGACCAGCTATCGGAATCACCACACCACCCCCGAACACGTTTATACACTACCGATTTCACAATTCTTATTATTACTACACCCCGACTTGTCACTCAAGCCGCACCCGTCACAACCTGTAACAAAGAAAATGTACCTTCTTTTCTTTACTTTTTCCCTAAAGACGTAAATTTCATAAATCAGATACGTTTTAATTATTGAATTTCAAACCATATACAAACAAACTTCCGATCTACGTTAATTTTAACAGGAACTTACTTCTACTCGTACCTACGAGGGGCCCCTTCACTGTCTGCATCCGATGGTGTACTTCTATCTTGATTAGACGTCTGGAATCTGCTTATCGCTTCTCGCCTCAACGCACTTGATGTCTCGAAACGAAATTTCTTCTTGTTCCCTTCCTTACGCTCGTCGCTTCGCACTTGATGCTTTGTATCGAGATTTTCTGCTTCACGGTTGCCGCTTCGCCACTTGATGCTTTGTATCGAGATTTTCTGCTTCACGCTTGCCGCTTTCCAGCACATCCGCTCCGCCACACTCGAGAAGAAAGAAAAGAGGAGGCACGTCATTCTTCGCGCGCTTTTATCATCTCCTCCTAACGGACAATGTCCCGCTTTTCGACCGAATACCACTGTCTCCGGTCATCCACCTCTTCGGCGTGGTAGTTTCTCTCTGCCGCCACTTGGTTTCCGCTCTGCTCTGGTGGTGATCACTCCAAGTGCGGCTGAATTGGCTGAACATGATTCACTGACAGTTTGGCACGTCAGTGGTGTTTGTTTACCTTTGTTTTGAGGAGGAACTTTTATTTCGGGAAAATCGTGGGTGTTCTTCCCAAAATCCGCCCTAAAGTAGTGCCTTTCGAATGTCACGATGGTTCCTCGGTTTCCTGCAATTTTCCCGGTGAATTGCTTGTGTTCCGAGCTGAGAGATATAGTCCTCAGGTGTGTATGCATATATTTAAGGTGCTGTGAAATGTTTTGATTTCCTTTTTGCAACGCGCTTATCATACTCGTTAGTTTTCTACACATCCACTGTTTCGTTTCCCACTTCAATCGGGTTTATTTTTATTTTATTTTTTTTTTTTGTGGTAGGGAGGTGAAGGCATTTACGCCCGCCGAGTCTGGCAGTGTGGGACTCCCATGGAGGATACCCTTGGACTACCCACTAAACACCTCCCCTGTCAATCTGAGAACCTAGCCTGGAACCGTTTGACACATTACTTCGGGCAAGGTCTCGTTTTGTTACGCCGTGGGGCGCCTTCAAGCTGGGGAGTCCCTTTCCTAGCGGGAGGGGAGAGGGGAAGAGGAAATGCCAGAAGAGCGATCCCCCAGCCCCAGCACCTCCGGCTCCTGCGAGTCCCTTTTATCTTTTAGGATTGCCCGAGCATAATGTGCCACCTGGTTCCATTTGTCAACTGATTCGAGCATCCGGGGGTGAGCTCTCCCGTCTCCCTGTAGAGTTCCCTTCGCAGCCTGGCCCATTTGGTACACGCAAAAAATGTGTGACAGGCATTGTCCTACTCTCCTGGGCAAAACGGACAATCGGGAGACCGTGACTTACCGATCTTGTGCAGGTAAGACTGAAAACACCCGTGCCCGCTCAAAAGCTGGGTCAGATAAAAGTCAGTCTCACCATGCCTTCGATTTAGCCACGGTCTCACATCCGGGATGAGGCGCGCAGTCCACCTTCCCTTCGTGCAATTCCTCCAAGACTGCTGCCAATCGTTGAGCGAGCGTTGTCTCTCCTCGCGGACAACCATCTCCCTCGCATCCTCGTTTCGGCGCAGGTAAATAGCGCGGCGCTCTCTAGCAAGGAGGGCGACAGGTATCACGCCTGCAATCACTCTCACCGCCGAGTCGGAGACTGTTGGATACGAAGATGCAATTCTCAGTGCTCCTCTTCTCTGTACCTGTGCCAATCGTTTTCGGTATACCTCCTTGCTGAGAGCGTCGCCCATAGCTCTGCTCCGTACAGTAGCACTGACCCTACAGCACTCATCAAGAGGCGTCTTCTTGATGGGCTGTGTCCCCCTATGTTGGCCATAAGCAGCCTTCTCAGCCGTTGCCCTGATTTGCTCAGAGAAACTCATCTTCGAGTCGATCAGTAGCCCCAGGTACTTCACCGCTGGCTTCGATTCGATTTGTATATCTCCAATACTGATCATCCTTACTCTAGGGATTCTCTTTTTTGTCAAGATGACCACTTCGGTTTTCTCCAGTGCTAAACTGAGCCCGCGAGCAGTCATCCAGTCCCTCACTCGGCGCATTAGCATACCTAGCCTAAGTTGCGCTTGTTCAACGGTGCGTCCGGCGACCAGAGCCGCAACATCATCCGCATAGCCGACCAAGCGCGACTCATCTGGCATCTCAAGTCTCAGTAGCCCGTCGTAAGACACGTTCCACAGGTCCGGACCAAGGATAGATTCCTGGGCAACACCCGATGTAATTTCCATCCTTCGTTGGCCCTGTGTCGTGTCGTAGAGCAGGCTTCGGTCCTTTAGGTAGTTCCTCAAAAGCCGCATTAGATATTCTGGAACTTGAAAAGAGTTTTCCAGCGTGTCCAGAATATCCACCCATCTAGCGGAGTTGGAGGCATTCCTGACGTCGAATGTCACCAACAGGACGATCCGTCGCTTGGTGCGACTATATGCCTCTGCCTTTTAGACCGCGTTCACCACCTCTGCAATCGCATCAATGGTAGAACGTCCTGCTCTAAAGCCGTACTGCCGAGGAGATAGGTCCCCAGCAGCAAGAATCGCGTCAGTGAGTCTTCCCTTGATGAGTTTCTCTAGCACTTTCCCAGCCGTGTCTAGCATGCATAACGGGCGGTATGCAGACGGCGATTCGGGATTTCCCTCCTTGCTGACCAGCACGAGCCTCGCCACCTTCCATCGTACCGGGAAAACCCCGTCCCGTAGGCAAGCGTTGAATGTGCTGAGCAGCAAGTCAGGACAATGGTGATAGACGAGCTGCAAAACCTCAGCTGGAACACCATCTGGACCTGGAGCCTTCCTCGCTTTCAGGGAGAGGACTGCCTCCTCCAGTTCCAGCTGTGTGAAGAGTGGGCACTCGACTGCTGTATCACCATGGGCAGCGTCAACACGGACGGGATGGGCGGGGAAGAGTCCCCGCACTATCGCGTCCATCTTTTCCGCGTCATGTATACAAGGCTTCCGTAGGGCACCAAGTTTCCCCATGACCAGCTTGTAGCCAAGGCCCCACGGATCACTATTTACATCGTCCACGAGGTCTTGCCAACATCGGGCCTTGCTCTTGTTAATAAGCCTGCGAAGATATTTCCTGCCGGACCTGTATGCTGCTAGCCTAGTGTCTGCCTCCTCCCGTGTTCGCGCCCGCTGGGCCTCTCGCCGAAGTTTGTGACACTCGCTTCTTTGTTCGGCGATCTCGTTTGACCACCAGTATACTGGAGGCTTACCGTGTCGGGGTCTCCGACGGGGCATGGAAGACTCGCAAGCAGCTATGATGGTATTCATAGTTGAGTTCACCAAGTCCTTGGCTGTAGGCCCTCCACTCCCTGGCGGAGCTCCCAGCAACGTTGCGCCTGCCGTAAGCACGTCAGCGAACCTCTCAACGTCCAGCCTCCCAGTCCTCCATCCGAGGATTGAAGTTTGGGCATATGCACGCAGAGTGGCACTGTCGTGAATCTCAACCGCTATATACTGGTGATCACTAGCCGGGTAGTCCTCTAGTACTCGCCAGTTGTGTACTCTAGGTACCAGGGACTCAGAAGCGAGTGTCACATCGGGTATGGTTCCTACGCAACCCCAGCGGCGGAAAGTAGGGGTGTTACCAGTATTTAGGACAAAAAGCGCTGTTCTGGCCGCCATGTCCAAGATTTGCTTTCCCCTTGGGTCGGATTGTAGCATACCCCATTGAATGGCTCTAGCGTTGAAGTCTCCCCCGACCAGCATGTGGCCATCTGTGTTCGAGGCAGCGTCCTCCAGGGCATCGAGTTTGGTCCGAAAAGATCGCATTGCCTCGTTAGGCGTCAGATAAACACTGAAATATGTTATCCCTGAACACCGCACCCACACAAAACCATCCCCGCGTCCATGGCCCTGCACCTGAAGGCGGGTGCTGTCTCGAACCCAGATGGCCGAGGTACTAGATTTGTCAGGGTACCACGCTTGCGAGTCCTTGTTATGATGTTGCTCGCTCAGCAACAGGAGGTCAGCTTTCTTATCCCTCGCAAACTGCTCAAGTAGGTCCTGGGCGTTTGTGCTTCGATGCAAATTGACCTGCAGGATACGGATCATTTGAGTATCGATTTGGCTTTAGTTAGGGCCTCCTTGAAAACCCAGCATCTCCCTGTCCCCGGCTCATGTTTGAGGTCGCCGGGTGCTAGCTGAACATCCTTGCAAAGAATGCATTTTGCCTCGTTCGTGCACTCCTTCCTTTTGTGCCCCGTTTCACCACATTTGTAGCACAGAGATCTCCTGTCGGGTCCCCTGCAGCCATACGCGGTGTGTCCGTATTCGAAGCATCTAAAGCAGCGGATAGGGATCGCTCTTCTCCGTCAATCGGGTTTATAATTTCCCATAAAATTCTCCAAATTGTAGTGTTGTACAATTCCACCGTATCATTCAAGAAGCCCGGAAGCAAGTTCCAATCTCGAACGTTGCTCAGTTGTTCCCCTGTGTTTTGTGTTTCTGGGTAGTATTTCCATTTGATGTGGGAATGCGGCTCCGTATTGATTTCCTCGACGGGGTTGGAGAGTCCGAGTTATCCTCAGCTGTGTCCATAACATAATCGCTTAAATCCAACACCAAATTCAATGGCACACTGAACTCCGACGACTGTTTGCTCGATCCCGACACGGAAACATCGCTCCCCGTGTCTGAATAGTTGAGATCTCTGGTGATTGTATTCTCGTCCACGACATATTTTGGTGCTTGGTGCATTGCGGAGCATAAACCCACGAAATCCCCATCATTCGGTGCAATGTCGAGAAATTGGCAGATTTTCACTTGTTTCACTTTCTCATCGTATGACCAATTGTTCAAGAAATTGTTGATTCCGTTTCGGGCTGTGATTTTCTTGTTGTAGTGACGTATTTCGTTCTGTTTTTGTATAAATTTACGAAGCTTACTCGGCGAATTTGTCAATTCGGTCAATTCACTATCAGTTAAACGTTCTAATTTGATAGTGTTATTCCTTTCGAGTTCGATCTTGAAACGAACAGTCGGTATGCCCGAAGTGGCTTTGACCACAGTTGATTTGCCGTGCGCTACATGCCCGATAGTGCCAATATTGATGGTTGCCTGGCGGGAAATTACCTCGGCGAAAGTGGCGTCGATTTGGTGATATCCAATTGTGATAGATCCTGCTTTTGCAGATTCGAATTACCTATAGTCTGCCCTTCGCCTGATGACAATTCTGGTTGTTTAAAATTACAAATATTCGTACTTAACCTACTGTTGTGAGTACAACTAGGAGTGGCAAACAAAACCCTAGTCGAGTGCGGCTTAGCTTACTGAATTTACCGAGTGACGCGAATGCTACGATAGTGTTCGGGATGAGGTAATGATGATGCCCTTCTGTTTTATCCGTAACAATTTCGATACAACCATGAGCTGTATGAAATTTTTGACAATCCGGAGGTCTCAACGAATGTAAGACTGCGGAAGCACCAATGGGCTGGCCACATGAATCGTATGGATGAACATAGGATACCCAATAAGGTATTCGTTGGGAGAGCTGAAGGCCGGAGACCAGTGGGGAAACCGAGGAAACGCTGGTCTGACTCGGTCGACGAAGACAGTTCATCGCTGCTCGGATTTCGAAATTGGAGGACGCGGTCAATGGACCGAGACAGTTGGAGGCGCTACTTGCAGGAAGCGAATACCCGAGAGAGGCTGTAGTGCTAAGAAGAAGAAGAAGAAATCCTGCGAATACTGAGGTTCTTTACCGCTAAACGATTCTCGCAACATGTATCTTTGGCGGCACAGCCCCTTCTAGCCTGAAGCCAAATCATTCTACCCTGTGACCTATCGATCCAGATAATCAGATTCCTGCACCGAAAATAAAATAATGGCTGCGAAGAGCCCACCGACTTTTAGAGAGGAATGGCGGTTCGAATGCTCCTAACAATCTTATCTTTGTGTATTTTTATCGATAAGTCTAAGGATGCGAACAGAAAAAATAAGCTTGGGATATAAATAACTACTTGTTTACTCTTGATAACATTACCAAGCTGGCGTCAAATAGGAAAAAAACTCTGTGCATTGTCTTCATCGATCTAAAAAGCACATTTGACAGTGTAAACCATGCCAGCTTAACGTCTGCCTTGTTGAGCACGGGCATCAGCCCGAAGTTAGTGAACAAATTGGCGAAGATATACGAAAACGTGACGACCAGCATCTTCACTAAACAAGGCAGCCCAACAACAGTAGTGCTTCCGGGAGATCTGAGCCCCCTCTTATTTAACCTATACACTGCTGATCTCGAAGGGTATCCACGACAAAAAAAAAAAAATATAAAAGATTCGATACTATAAGTAATACTGCTGCTTTCATGTGCGGTACGGTACGTCGCCGGATGACATAAGACAATAACTGCTCTCTCTGTAAAGATATTTTGATAAGAAAAAACTTACATTCAATGCTTCTAAAACGGAAGCACTATTGATATCAAGATGATCAATAATAAACAATAATGTAATTTTTTTTAATCAAAAACAAAAGATTTTGTTAGGAACTCTCCACGATGCCAAGCTTAAAAGAAAACCTTCCACATAAAAACCCAAAACAAAAAAATCCTTTGGCTAAATAAAAACATTACGTAATTAAAAACACCCACCAGCAACCCAACATAAAAAAAAAAAGAAACCAAGCAAAGTAATACAAGTACCGCATGGACTAACAAAAACTAAAACACATAGCAGAAAAATCTACAACTAACGCATGGGCAAATAAAAAATAAAAAACACGTAACAGAAAACCTCTGTGATGCGCCATATAGCTAACAAAAATAAAACAACACGTTTGCATTGCAATATATTACCTGGATGAAATGAAAATAACAACATGAATAGAATTAGGTGAATCAGCTATAGGAATCACTCGATCAAGTTTCATAACAACACATGTGGAGATCGCCGGTCGGAGTAATTAGTGAAATGCTGATATGCGTTTTCTGACCGAATAACGAGATGGAATGAAGATGCATATTCGACGTAAATTTTGTATTAAGCTAATAATAGAGGTAATAAATTGTGAAATTGGGAATGAAATTATGTATTGAGAAAAATGCGGATTCACTGGAAAGTTACACTAGGAAATTGGGTTGTTGATTTACAAAAGCACTGAAACACATCTCTCCATTGAAGAAATGTTTAATAATAACAAAATCAGCACTATTTGTTTTTGTACTTTATTTATAAACACTTTTACAAAAAGAGTTGCAACACTTAAACAGCCTTTATACTACCGCGTATCTCCAGCTGGCTAATGGTACTCCTATCCAGCCGCTTTTGCCCGGCCCATTTGCATTCGCTCTACAGCATCACAACCGCCAACAGTAATGAAAAAATAAATGGCAGTTAACACCAACACAACGGAAATTTGCTTTCGACGCTCTGCTTGTCTTGAGAAACTCAGATAATTCACCTCGTAAATTTCCACTCTTTGGGACACCGACAAGCACCACCAACACCGGCAACAGCGTCCACAACAAAAACAATACAACGAGAGTATATCAAAAATAACAAATTATTGCAAAATAGTCTCATCATCCAAAGATACTCAAGACATTCCTCAGTTTCAATTGGGTCTAGATAGTGCGAAACACCTTCACTATTCGAGAGGACTGATGTAGAGCAAAACAACTCACAAAAAATGTTATATTATATAGTAACTTTCAATTAATTGGCAATCCAGGTACATGTGCAATTATAATACACATGTAACAAAACAATCCCGTTGTCAAAATTTATTTGTCAATCAACTCAGTTGTCAAAGCTCCACTGAAGACTTATCTCGCCATATTCTGCTGTTTTGCTACAAAGGCTGTACATGTTGAGGTGGTGAAAATCTTGCAACTGATGCCTTCATAAATGGCTTAAAATGTTTTATTGGAGGACGAGGGAATTGTGAAACCATTTATTGCGACAACGCCACTAACTTTGTTGGCGCTAAAACCAGCTACAGGAATTGGTAGAAACCATTTATGATAATCGAAACAACAAATTCATAACTTTGCCAACAAACGATGCATCCACTTTAACTTTATCCACCATGAGCACCCCACATTGCCGGACTTTGCAAGGCAGCCGTCAAATCAACAAAACAGCTTTTAAAAAAGGCCGTAGGCACAAAACCATTGACTTACGAAGTGTTTACCAAAATAGCGGTGGAGATCGAAGCTATATTGAATTCTATACCGTTAACTCCCATGGCAGACAACTCTGACAATCTCGCAGTTCTAACACCTGGTCAATTTTTGAAATCCCCCTTTAATTACTACCCGAAATGTCGAAGGACTTGTCCAACATGGAAAGGGAGTTTTGGGCAAAGTGGCAGACAGAATATTTAAATCAACTTCAGCAGCGAAACAAATGAAAAACTGAGTGGCAAAACGTCGAACCATGAACCATGGTTTTATTGAAAGATGAAAACGTGTCTACTTCATCCTGGCCTCTTGGGAATCATCAGAACAATACAAGGCAAAGACGGCAAGGTACGAACAATCCCAATCGAAAAGGAACCACTACCAGCTATCGTTCAAACCTAGGCTGATATCAAAGCAAAAAATGCCAATCAACCAGAGTGGTAACACAAATGAACCAAACAAAAAGAAATGAAGAGTAGCTATTAGTCTATTGACTATATTAATAGTACTTTGTTGCATAATTCCTTCTTAAGCAACCAAAGTGGTTATCATCACACCAATTACCAACAAACCTGGGCTATATTTTGAAAAACTGGGCTCGGCATCCCTCGTAAAGGACAAATGGACAATGGTGGCTTATTACGACCTGACTTCATTCTGGAAGGAGTACGAGCTGATTTCCACCGGGACAAAAAGCTTGCAGTTGTTCTGTACACGAGCGATACGGCAGGCTCACTGTCAGGAAACAATTGAGCACTTCAACATCACGCTAGCCGCCAAAAACACATATTTAAAAGATTCTACAACCAAAAGGAGCAACATAGAAAACGTCGCACATTCGTTGTTTGGAGTACTGAATTCGCAATATGCCGAAAATATGCCCAAGATAATAAAAGAATTAGATACAAAAGACCAACACCTCCTGGCACTTATCCAAAATCAAACGACCATTATTGATCCTACCCCAAATATTATCACCAAATCAGATGAGATCACGAATAAACAATTTCTGAATGTCTACAAGTCACTGAACAACACTGCAAATGTAATAAATTCTATCAACAATGAGGTAGACATCCTAAAAGTAATTGAGAATTTCAACTCATTATGAATCAGGTTGATATTGACAAATTCCGACTTCCAACGAATGCAGGATCTTATGATGTCAGTTCTGATCGATACACAACACGGTAAAGTCAACCCAATGCTGCTTACACCGGCTCAACTACACGCTCAGAGCCAGTTAATTAGAGAGAAACTTCCACCATAGTTAAAACTTACTTACCAAGGCAAGAATCTATGGGAACTATATCAGATATTAGCAGTCGCTGGAAGAATTACCGGCGACGAGATCTTATTCAGAATCAAGATTCCCCTGCTCACAACCAGCTCTATGGACCTGATTGCTGTCACTCCAATTCCAGTCATCAGAGGCGACAAAATCTTTCGGATTAAACCTACATTAGCCTTCATGCTAATCAACGTAAAGGACGAGCATTATATCCACATCAACAAAGCTGAACTCGATTCTTTTATTACCCGACAACGGACAGTAAGTATTCTTTGTCGTAACCCTAAGTGAGACTACCAGGGGCGTTGTTTGGGTTGCTGGTGGTTGAACTGCACGGTTCAATCATGCAGCTATTAGTAATTGGTGTTTCTACCAATTGCCTTTGAGTGCATGGTTGTTCCGGGTTGACCAGCATCTAAAGTGATTGGTCTGAACAGTCCGGTCATGTTGTTCTGGGCAGTTGGTGTTTCGACCAGGTGCCACTGGATGCATATTGGATCGGGTGGGCCAAGCACCAACAATATTTGTACAACATGCAAAGGACAATAAAATGAAATTGGCGTTTCTGCCAAGCTCAATGCCCCTCCCGCGCTTTGCATGTTGTACTTATTTTTCCTCAAAATCCAGTAGGTTGATCAGGTGCTTCTACCTGGTCAATTCTACTGATCTTATCGGGAACCTCTCGTGAGCCTCTTGTGTCACCTTCTCCTAACCCCAAACATTAATATTAGAGTAAAATATCAACATGAGTAGTAAACTTTTAACGAAAATCAAATATACTAATACTAAGTGGATAGTTTACCCAGCAATATCCATTTTTTGCTTTAGCACTACAGCCCCTTTCGGGCCTTCGCTTAGAGATAGTAAGGGTATCTAATTAACTTGATAGAATGTATCGGCATTCGTGAAGGTGATGTGGTCAGTACTACGCTTTGGCCGCATATACATTCTGATTTCAAACTGAACGGGCTTAAATTCCGTCAGAAGAATCACTCAAAATAAATCTCGTTGTCACCATCGGGATACGAATCAGGGACCTTCATCTTACGGGGTCAGCACTCTAATCACTACACCATGCGGAATATCTCTCCGTTTGTCGCACCTCAAATGCGGGCGAAATTCATTTTTAATATTTCCCCTTTTTAGGTCTTTGTAAAAAAATTTTTTACAAAGACCTACTAGTTTCGCGACCTGTCTGTCCGTCTGTCCGTGCGTCACAGCTGATTTCCTCAGAAACTATAGAAGCTAGAATGCTCAAACTTTGTGAAAAGGTCAAAAGTGATGGTCTCTCAAAAGTTAAGGCCTTAACAAAAATTTAAAAAATGTTTAAGGGGGGTCCCCCCTAATAACGAATTGGCCCTTAAAAATTTTTTTAATCAAAGGTAGTCGAGTGGGGTATCAAATGAAATGTCTAAATTAGAACTTTTAGAATCTGAGATAAAAAAATTATTTAATGAATTAGGGGGTCCAGGGGAAGGCAAAATGTACCCAAAATTTGTCCCCCCCCCCCCCTCGCGATTGGACACCTTTGAGCCGAAAAATCTGAAAATTATCAAGAACGTGGGCCTTTATGAGTACAAGGGCAACAAATACCTCAGAAATCGAAATTCGCTCAACTTTGTTAATAATAGTATGATTTGTAGATTTTACATTTTTGCCCATAAAATCAAAACGGTACCTTCAAACTTCTTGAAATTTTGCAATTATATAGACTAACATAAGATATATATGTTTACAAAATTTAATTGAGATCGAATCATAATCAAGTGAGTTATAGCCATTTCAATTATATGGAGTTACAACAACAATAACACGTGTTTATGGTTGATATAGGGTTTTCCAATAAGAGGTGTTTTTTTGATATTAAAAGAAAAATGCCATTTTTTAATATAAATGATTGGATGTTTATTTCATTATAAAGAAGAAGATATGCCGTTAATAGCAAAAACTAACATCAGGCAAATAACCACTGCGGCACCCGTACAGGACCATATCCTCTTCATGAAATTTTCCATAACCAAATCGCAAAGTGGCAGCCGTATGTGCTCAATAGCCTCACGAATTTCATCTTTAATATCTTGAATCGACGCTGGGCTATTGGCGTAGGCCTTTTCACAAGTATGATTGAAGTTTCTTAGTTGTTTGCTTTATCATATCCTAATATAATCCTATCACAATACACCTAACCTAAATTTTGAAACTTATTTCTTATTATAATACAATACGCATCACAATATATCTAACCCTAACGTCGAAACATGTCCCCAAGGTTTGAAAAACCTGTAAGACAACAGACAATAATAACACAAAATGTAGCAATAATGAGTTGAAAATCAAAGCAAAGCATCACACCTACGATGACTAGCACCGCCGAATCAGAGACTATCATACATGAAGATGCGATTCTTAGTGCTCCTCTTCCCTGTACCTGTGCCAAGGCTTTTTGGTACAGCTCCTTGACGAGAGCATCGCCCTATATTTCTGCTCCGTAGAGTGGCAGAGGCTTTACGGAGCTCATCAAAAGTCGCCTTCCCTAGGTGCTTTACTGATATTTTCGATTCAACCAGGTCTTCCTCAATACTGATCGTCCCTACTTTGAAGTTTTTCTTCTTTGTCAGGGTGATCTCTTCGGCAGTGCTAGGCTGAACCCGCAAGCAGTCATTTACTCTTTCATCGGGCGCATTAGCATACCTAGTCTAAGTTGTGCCTGCTCGACGATGCGTCCAGCAACTAGCGCCGCAACATTATCCGCAAAGCCGATGAGGCGTGATTCATCCGGCAGGTCTAGTTTCAGAAGATCGTCGTATATGTTCCACAAGTGTGGACCAAGGAAAGACTTTGGCAACACCCGATCTAACTTCCATCCTTCGTGGACCCTACATCGTATCATTCTGTTCTTTAGGTAGTCCCTCGAAATCCGCATAAGATATTCTGGAACCTGAAAAAGGGTTTTCAGCATAACCACCGGAAATCTTGGATTTTAATTTTCGAAAATCGAAATGAAGTGGTTTGTAACACTATCACCATAACGAAAAGACGATCAAATTTGTTGGCTGAAGGTATGATTGTTTTGTCAAGAAAAAATGCGTCATAGTCATTGGCGAAGTTTAATTATTAGTTTTCATTGAGTATTCAATCGATTGAACGTGTAAAATTTTACCAACTGGTTTTAAAATTACATACGCCGCCATCTTGGCGTCTAGAGTATTCCTAGACTCCAATGCAACCAGCCTATCGTACTTTGTACACATTGGAGTGTTAAAATGAGCGCTGCAATTAAGAGCCCCGCCAGTTTGTGATGCGAAAATACTCCGAAAATTAAAACGTGCGATCAAAACAAGGTCGGGCAAAATTCAGCAAGAAAGTTTTGTTTCTTCACGATAACGCTCGGCCACACACAGTTAATTGTACCCAAGAGTTTTCGGATGTTTTTGGATAGGAAGTTTTCAATCATCCGCCGTACAGCCCGGATTTGGCGCCGAGTGACTACAACCTACTCCCAGCGATGAAGACGTGGCTCGTTACGCAAAACCTTGGCCTGCCTTGACACTGGCGCTGAACTGCATACCGGTATATACCCGTGGCTGAACTCGCAGCGAAAGATTTTTATAGAGAGAGTATTGAAAAGCTTGTACCACGTTATTATAAATGCCTTAATTTAAATGACGATTTTATTGAAAAATAGCCTAAGAGTTTGGCTCCAAAATGAACATAATAAAAACTGATGTTTTTTTTCACTTTGTTTTTTTTTTATTTCAAAACGTCCGTTACTTTCTATACAAACCTCGTATTTCACTCTCAATTGATAAAATTTTAAAGTTTTTAACAAAATATTTCAGGAAATTTGAAATTTACAACTTTTAATTTTACTTCTTTCTTATTTCAGGTAAGTCTTGCGAAATTCCATATAAAAGCTTTGTGGTGATATCGTAAGTAATTAAAAATAAAGAAATACTCAATGAACTCAAAACATTTAACGAAAACATTGCATTCGATTTTTATGATTGTTCTAAGAAGAATGGTGAAGTACAAATTCGAGTTCTTCCAAAAATTATACAAAGTTTACCGGACACGTCATTTTTATTAAAAATATGTTGATATACGAGTATGTACGGATTATAGCGCCACATTATATCAGTTATCATACACACCCAGTCTAAATAAATTAAATATTTATATAATAAATATGGGAGGCGTCCAATGCTATCTTGCGTGATACGTTACCATTTGTGCTACAAATATGCAAAAAGTGGTATATTAGGAATCATTTCGATGCTGCCCAGAATGGCAAGTCGTTCTTTCAAATTTCTATATTATCTTGGGAATTAATAGAATGTATAAATTTCATAAAAGCAATTATTTTATTTGAGCTGCACATTAATCATTAGAAAATCGTACGACGTTGTCCTATAATTTATTACGATACGTATATCTGGCAACTGATAAACAAAAATAAAATGAGTAATTGCAAGCAGAATTTATCAAGGACATGTACGAGTATAGCAAATAAAACGTTAAGCGTTTACGATTGAACTTTATATGAAAATATATTTATGGTAAGGGCGAGTTAACCACCAACAATAAAATTGATTCATAAGTTTACTCGTCAATTAGATTATAATTTCGAGTTTAACCGAAAGTAAGGATCTTAATTATGATCAAGACATTACAAGTAAATCCGCAAAGAACAATCAGAATTTTAAAAATGCCACCGCAAATAATTTCAATTCATTTTTAAGGAGTCCGAATAGAAATTCAATTTTTACCCCATCAACGTCTAATCAGTAAGACCTCAGTAGGGCTTAGATACATTCGAAAATTTTTCTAGCAACTTTAGATTTACGAGTTAGTGTTCCGTAAACATGAATTATATCCCCAAAACACCGACAAAAAGCACTTTACAATAAGTCAAAACAATAACATCTTCTAAAACAACAACAAAAACCTAACAATAGATCAAAACATAAAGAGCTGCAATGCAAAAGTAAAAAAAAATACTGTTATGATGTAAAAGAGAAGATCAAAATAGATAGCACACATCAAAATAATCATATTTCTTAAATATTTAAGATGGACCTTTTACCGAATAACAATTCGAACCAAAATGAATAAAGATACTTATTTCGTTTCGCCTTTGTCTCATTCTCTGTTCAGATTTTCCTATTCAGGACATATCTTGTAGCATCCACCTTCACTTCCACGACGCTGACAATAACTTCTTTAGATTTAATACATCCGCTGACGGTTAAAGATAGTAGTTTCTTCTGGTCACGCCACTAAATCATTCTTTCTTCACTGGTCACTCTTCTTCTCCATCGCATTGTTCTATCATCTCCGATTCCCGCTGCAAAGCAAACAGCTTTCCAGCTAAAGACGCTCACCTGATTCACATCTAAACGGAACTAGCTCACATTATTCCTACAACAAGTTCACAACCTTAGATATTTTGCTGTTGCTTCGCAAATGCCGATTCTATTCAAAATAATTTATAATTTCTGAGTTAAATCCTAAATCCCCAGTAATTTGAGTTTTTTTTAGAAATGAAGCTTTGGGTGATTACGATTAAAAATTCTACGTATGAAATGATAATTTCGAACATGCAACGTATATCGTTCGCAACAGCATACCTCACAAAAGCATGGAAAACCATTTAAAAGAGCTATTGCCGATAACTTTGTTCACATTTGCTTAACTGCTCTTCTTTCAGTTGCAATT
Organism: Odontomyia ornata; assembly: GCA_963969285.1. Lineage (NCBI taxonomy): Eukaryota > Metazoa > Arthropoda > Insecta > Diptera > Stratiomyidae > Odontomyia > Odontomyia ornata. The sequence goes on from OZ017741.1 coordinate 206,343,746, forward strand.
CATTACCTAGAACTCCAGTAAAATAATTAATTTGTCTACGATATAAAGTGGAGATAAGTAATTCCAGCTCATCAAATCAGGATAATTCTTAAAAGTTGGGATTTGGTTTTAACACTTGCCATAAAAGAAAGGAATAGATTCAAGAAATTTAAACAAATCTTCACAAATCATCGACAATGACGGTAGCATTAAACGGGGAGGGTGTGGGAGGCACCGCCTCCATCCGGATGCCCCACTCTTATTTGGAGGTCGTAAGTTTTCGGAGTAAGGACGGAATCGTCTCGCGTCCCGCGCGCGTTAATCGAGTATAGCCGGTCACGTTTCTCTTGTCAATTCCTCTGGTAGGTTACCTCGGCCTCGACATCGTCAAACCGGTATATTTTTGAGAACCCTGCAAATTCGTGAGTGCGAATATAATTTGTAGTGGGCTCTTGCGCTTTAGGGAAAGAACCCGCCCCACGACACCGCAACGCTAGCTTGCTAGGGAATTCACGCATCCCCAGGCAAGGCCAATCCAGCTGGCCACTGATATTTCGCTCGCTGAGGCAGCAGACCATAGTATACTCAAATAGTAGCCACACCTTTCATTTACCCTGTGTTGCACACTTTTTGAATTTTCCCAGGGGCACGTCAGCTGATCCGGGGCATGACAGCTGATCCCATGTTTCGCGCGCTCAAGAAACAAAGCAAAATGCAAATAAAATTTCCGACGCACGTGTTCTTTTACGCATTTCAGAACATAGGAGTGCTGCCAAATCCTAATAAAAAACTAAAAGATTGCATGGAACGAATTTGTTTTTCTGCAATGTTATTGATTTTTTAGCTCTGGTAGCCCTGAAATCTCTCATCGAAGCATATGTTTATATTCGCGACATTCCTCGCATCAGCGTTTACCATCTACCTGCTACCGAAGATTTATGGCTCGCTGTTCGGCTTGTGTTCGAATTTTTCCGGAGGGTTGATGGAGTGTGGTTACTAGTTGAGTATACTATGCAGCAGACTATCGCTGCAATCCTGAACAGACCATTAACATCCAATTAAAAACACTGCAGGCTAATCGTCGAAAATGTTGTTTTGCCATGTAAATTATGGACAAAATTTTCAACACTAGCTATCGGGTATCGATCTGGAATAGTTACAGAGTTCAAGCTCCTATAGTTGCCGCACGGTCTCCATTTTCCTGACTGCTTCGGGACCAAATGAAGAGGACCGGCGAATGGGCTATTCGAAGGGCGACATACAGGGTCTGAATAATAAGTAACCGGACTGACCTCAGGAAATTTTTTATTGGCAAAATATGTACAATTTTTCTTTAGAAATCTTCAAAGTAGTCCCCATTGGAGTCGATAACATGCTGATACCGGATTTTCCAATCCCCGAACGCTCCCTGGAAGTCGGCAACCTCGATGCTGTCTAGAGCCCTCGTCGTAGCACGTTGAACGTTTTCTAGAGTCCCGAACCGCGTCCCCTTAAGGTGTCTCTTGGTCTTGAGGAACAGAATGAAGTCCGCTGGTGCCATATCCGGGCTGTAAGGTGGCTGTGGCAACGTTGCCCTCGACTGTTTGGCCAACGCTCGGTGACGAGCAGGCAGGTGTGCGACGGAGCATTGTCGTGATGGAGGATCCACGAATCGGCAATCTCGGGACGGACTCGGTGAACCCGGGCGGTTAGTCGACGGAGCACCTCTCTGTAGTACTGGCCGTTTACAGTTTGGCCGGGTGGCACAAACTCTTTGTGAACAATGCCGTCAAAGAAAGCAATGAGCATCGACTTCACCTTCGTTTTGCTCATGCGCGCTTTTTTCGGTCGTGGTGACGCCGGTGTGTGCCACTCCGAACTCTGCCGCTTCGTCTCAGGATCGTATTCGAATCCCACGTCTCGTTTCCTGTAATAACGTGGTTAAAAAACTCTGGTTCGTTTGCTCGATCGTACTCTCCATTTTCACTCCGACGACGTAACTGAACACGCACTCCGCTCTCACTCGATGCTATCTCTCCAAGCGCTTGGAGGCAACTGCTGCAGCCCGGTTCCCTGTACCTAGACCCCCACCACCACTACAGCACCAGATACCGGTTAGCCGACGCTCTGACGGCGCGGGGCAGGCTCAGTCCGGTTACTTATTATACAGACCCGGTATTCCTTTTTCAACCAAATATTCTCTCGAGAGTGGATAGCCTTCTCGCCATACATTCGATGTCGGTGGTAATAACAGAAGCGTGATGCTTCTCCTTCATTTTTAGGTGCGCTTAACTGGTGATTTGTTCGGTTGCGGTTTCTTGAGAGAGATCGATTTCAGTTCTTGAAGTTTCGGTTTCTGGAATAATTGTTTTTGCTGCTCATCTCGAGATTGTCGAGAAACTTCAAATTTTCTAGCAACAGTGTATCAGATTCTGATTCCAAACGTACTGGAGCTTTCGTTGTCATTATTATCACTGCGGATGCTGCGTTAAATTCCTCCACGATTTCCTCAGCCATTTCTAACAATGGCGTCACATATTGTTCGGTGGTAACTGACATGGTGGCTCGTACGTGGACTGGAAGTCGCCTCATCCATAATGCGCGTAGTGCACCCTCCGGTAGTTGAGTGCCCGCCAAAGCCTGCATTGGCTTTACAGATGCAAAGGTTTCTGGTCATTTAATTGGAGCTCCGTCAACACCTTCGTCAATTGTTGTTGTGGGAAATCACAAATGGCGCCAGTAATTGTTTCTTCAGCTCCACATATTTGTTTGTCAAGGGGGAGGGGGGTTGTCGTTTGACAACGTCTGCAACTTGTTTTAATATTGTTATGTCCAGCGTTGTTACGATCGTATTAAATTTTGCAATGTCAGAGAAAACTTTATAACGACTAAACGTGGACTCGATTTGGGAAAACCAAAGCTCAACCTGTGATTCCCAAAATGGCGGTAGTTTAACACCGCAAACAGCATCCAGCCGCGGGGGTTCATTGCCAGGCTACATTTCACGCGCGATGTTTAGCGGAGTTTTTGCTAGCGTTTTCGGGAATGTCTTGTAATTTCGTTGCCATTTTTTAGTTTGTCTTTATGTTACTTAATACCTCTCCGGACTTCAATTATTATTTTTGCTAATATCACACACTTGCCAAAAATTTACTTTAGTAATAATCGCATATGAAATATATATTTTTTATCCTTCGATAAAGTCCTTCAATCAAGCAAAACATTCACTGACCGATTGTGACAGTGCGTTCAAGAAGGTTAAATTAATTTTACAAAGCGGAATTTACTGTGTACCATCTATCATACCAAAAGTTGATTTTACCCGCTTAATGTAGTGAAGGCTATCGAAAGTTCATTATCCAATGGGCACGTTTTCTATTAACAGAAAATCTCCAATCGATAGAGTTCCGCTACCATGTTCAAGCGATGATAGATAAACATTGTGATTTCCAATTTGTTATCGGTCCGTTTGAAGTGAATGTTTTTCCTAGAGAAAAGACTTTTCCAAGTCCAATTAACTAATTCCAACAGTCGCTATCATCATCGGCGGCAGGGTCTCGGTATCGGTAGTCTGAGTAATCGCTCGCATACATCATGTTTGTCTGGTATGTAACGTGATAAAGTGGTTCTTTCACTGCTCTTAGATATGAATGAATTAAGTGAGCAATGTTACATACGTGCCACCATCTCTGCCGTCATTTGAAATAATGAAAGTCGAATTTGGTTAAACGATCAGTGCAAATGTTTTCCTTCTTGCACGACACGAAATGGGAAGCCTCTCTTTGCACGGTGGACTTTGCCGGCCGGAAAAAATCGATTGTACCGGAACAAGTTTGAATACTTTGAATGCCCACTATACTATCATAACGTTTACACCTATGGCGTGCCATAGCACTTAGCCTGCTTTTAAACGATATTGTTGTCCATATAAGGTTGCAATTTCTATTTAAGTACAATATTCGGTGAGTTTGCGTGAAGCATGCAATGTAGAGTGGAAACGCTTCAGAATTTGATTGTTTCATGGGACCACCAAGCGGTCGTGCTATCTCTCGAGGAAATCTTTTACATAATCATTTTCCACAATAGAAAAACTTAAAGTTGTTAAGGAGCGATATTAATTTACATTGGAAGAAAAACTGAGGAAGGCATGGAGTGCAGCACAGGCAATATGCATATAGTAGGAGTCAGCATCTATCTGTCCCGACAAAAAAACTGCCCCAAGATCTCATTCATGAATCACTTCCCGTATATTAAATTCCAGCTAAATCTCACATTTGCAGACATCAGACCATGAGGTGCAACAGTCCATTCATAGATTTGTCGAGCCTATTCAATACTATCTTGCTCGTATGAAGCAATAGTAATATATATGTCGCCGGAGATTGCGACTGGTACAACGTTGAGCAGGCTAGACGTCTGCAAAGTGAAAGGCTATAAAGCTAAAAACTATGGAAAACTGAGCATAGTCCCATACTACGCGGCCTCGTGGAAAAAGTAGTGCTTGAAACATCTGCAGCACTGGCTCGAAACTGCATTGAAATACCAATAGTAAGAGTAACCTTCTGTATCGAAGCCCACACACTTCCTCTGCCTGAAATTGTGGGTTGAACGGCGGATTGAAGTGCATTAAATCTCAGTGCGGCGGCAATCTGTTAAAAGTTGAATTAAATACTCTGCAATCCGCAAGAGAGCTTTAAATGGAGTCGAGTTTAGAAATATGACAATAATATATGCATGTCGTCGTATCTAGGAGGAATGATTTCCACTCATGCAGAAAGAAGCGTGACACAATCAAGTGTCTGCAATGCCGATGGCGGCGGATATGTTTACGGTACACATGGTTGGAAAAGATTCTTTTGCAACTTGTTGGGACTTCCATCACCTTAAAAGAACTCTTGTTGCACACTTGAAGTGTTTGAAATAATTAAAAATTGCTCAATACAAGTAAGGATCAGGGATTTGGAGTGGTTTTAATGAACATATGCCACTTGGGTATTTCTTGCTGGGTCTTATGTTAGAAATTTATATAATTATCGGTGATTAACATAGAAAAATTCTAAAATAGTACTTCAGCTCGCTTTTTTGAAGTTTCCATATTATACCAGAATCCTTTTTGGCCATTTAATGCTCTTTAAATGAGGACCTTGCGTGAAGAGAGATGCATATCCATTTTTTTTGCACAATTACACTTTTTCCGCCCATCATTTAAAGAAAAAAATAAGCTTTCCTCTGATGCATATTCGAGATAAATCAGTTGGCAGACAAGCGAGCTAATACGAAATTTGGAACTGCCACCTACAGACATTTGATGCAAAACGGAGGCAGATCCAAATCTGCCCCGATTTTGCAGCAAATAATATTGTTCTGGCATTAATGACTAGCCACTGCACGGTTCGAACTTTGCTTGGAAGGACGCTTTTTGCCGCGTAACTAACTTTGTTTAATTTTGACTAATATAAACGCAAAATAAAATTTTACGGCTTTTGTCGCAAGTTAGTGCACGTTTCGAATTTTGCTTGGAAGGACGTGTTTTGCTGCGTAACTTCTTCTTCTTCTTAGCACTACAGCCCCTCTCGGGCCTTCGCTTCCTGCAAATAGCGCCTCCAACTGTCTCGGTCTATTGACCGCGTCATCCAATTTCGAAATCCGAGCAGCGATGAACTGTCTTCGCCGACCGATTCAGACCAGCGTTTCCTCTGCTTCCCCACTGGTCTCCGGCCTTCAGTTCTCCCAACGAATACCTTTTTTGGGTATCCATTGTTCGTCCATACGATTCATGTGGTCAGCCTACTTCAGCTTCCGCAGTCTGACAATCGTTAAGACCTCCGGCACGTCAAAAATTTCATGCAGCTCATGGTTGTATCGAATTCACAATTGGTCCCCGTCTAGCTTCGCTCCGATTATTCGCCTCAGGACCCATCGCTCAAAGGCGCTTGGGTTAGGGTCCATGTTTCACACTCAAAGCATAACACAGGTCTTATCACAGATTTGTATACTTGGAGCTTTGTTTCCCTGTGTATGCAGCTGGTCTTCAAGATCTTTTTCACTACCCGTTTTTGTTATTTTGGCGCCTAAATACACAAATTTGCTAACATTTTCGATACTGTATTTGCCAAGTGTGATATTTTCTTATTTGAGGTATTTTTCCTCAGCGGCGTCATAAGCTTTATTTTATTTTCATTGATTTGTGGCTCTACTAGTTTTGTTTCGCTGTCGAGGATCAGGAAAAGTCCTTTGGCAGTTGTTAATGACCGTGACAAAATGTTGATGTCGTCCGCATGGGCTACTACTTGTCTCGACTTGTATAGTAATGTACCTCGCGTATCGATGTACACCAGAGCCAAATTGGATAGCAATGGGGCCAGTCTATCTTCCTGCTTTAGTCCGATATTTGTGTCAAAAGCATTGGTGAGTTGGTTATTGATGCGGACTTGGAAGGTCGTCGACGTCATTGTCATTTTGATAAGACCGAATAATTTGGCTGGGATGCCAAAGCAAAGCATTATTTGGCACAGTACGTTACGATCAATACTGTTGTATGCTTGCTTAAAGTCAACGAAAATTTGGTGTACATCTATGTTGAACTTCTACCGTTTTTCAAGTACCCGCTTGACTGTGAACATCTGGTATATTGTCGATCTATCTGCTCTCAAACCACCTTGATACTTCCCAATTATAGTGTTGACGTATGATCCGATTTTATTTTCTGAGATGTGAGAAAAAATTTTGTACGCCGTACAACGTAGTGATATGGCTCTATAATTTTCGTACTGTAGCTTGTCACCTTTTTTGAGGATAAGGAATATAATTGATTGGCTCCACTCTTTTGGCCTATGATCTTGTTGCTAAATATGCTGGATGACTTTGTGAATAGCTTCATGAACACTAATGCCACCATATTTGATGCCCATCTTTCCTTAATCTTGGTTTCATTAGCGATGATATCGCGATTTCATCACGACAGAGAGCGGTCCTGGGCTGATAACCACGTTTCAGGCTTTTCACTACTTTGTATGCTTGGCTTGTGTTGTTGCTCGCTAGGCTTACACCTATACTTCTCAATTGGTCTTCAAAGCCTTTTTCTTTTCTTGATCCTAATTATCTTATTCGCTACTCTTCTGATCTCCTCATAGTGTTCTCTCTTCGTCCTGGTTTTCCTGTCTACGTCTTCTTTGTACGCCTGATTCTTTTTATCCAACGCATTCTGGCACTCATCATCGAACCAATCATTTCTCTAGCGTCGCGCTTAATATCCGATCGTCTGTTCTACCACGGTCTTAATTGCCGGTTTGGCTCCCATTCAGTGCTCGTGGCTCGTCTTTAAGGATGCGCCTGATAAGATGGGAGCCAGCTGGTTGTCGAGGGTCCCCGTCAAATTTTTGGCCACAGACGCCGTTCGGAGCCTTTCGATGTCAGATTTTTTAGCGGGCTGGTCTTCGCCAAATATCCCTTTGACATACGCCAACGAAAGGTTAATTTGATCATGTAATGATCTGAGTTACGGACGTCAAGTATGCTCGATGCCCAACGTTGTTGGATCAGAACACGATCGATCTGGTTTTGTGTGTTGCTATCCAGTGAATGCGTCGACGTTGGAAGCAAGTCGAACGTATGCCTAGATTTCTGCTACATGCAAAGTCAATCAGGCGCTGGTCGTTGTCATTTGTTTCATCGTGGAGGCTATATCCTCCAATCGTTCCCCAATGAGATAGCTCATTGCCAACCTTAGCGTTGAAATCACCCAGAACTATTTTTGGGTCGTTTGTGGGTAATGAGTCGACCAGTCTTTCTAGGTGATTAAAGAACGTTTCCTTCGTTTCTTCATCCTTTTCTTCGGTGCGAGGCGTGAACATAAATCAGCCAGATTTTGAAAAATTTTGCTTTTATGCGGATCGCACACAAAAGGTTATTGACTGCCTTAAAATCAATAACGTGCAATTTGGCCTCCCTATCCACAATGAAGACCACTCCAAATTTTCGTTTTCCAGTAGGCTTCCCACTTTTGAATATTGTGTGCGATCTCATGTCTTGAATGTGCTTTCCAGTCCAATTCGTTTCCTGGATTTTCAGTATTTTTAATTGATATTGACTGGCCTGTTGCAAAAGGTCCTAAACAAGAGCCAGGGTAATTGAGTGATCTGACATTCCAGGATCCAACGCCATAGTCCTTTTTTCGTTTGCAAGGTCGTTGCTGTGATTCCAATTGATTCCTTGGCCCATCTGCAGGTTTCGAAACATTTTAAGGTTTTCCAGGGACGGGGAGTTAGCCCGTCGCCCAACCTCCATTCCGGCGGCATGGTTATTACGTCGATTTCGTTATCGGGCGCGGATGATTCGCTTTCACCCTCTTACATCCCCACAAAGGAGGTGTAAGTAGGATTTAGTAGCGTAGCTGTAGATGTATTTACAGTGATTAACGCTTTTCGGCATTTAATGTCCCATTATTGGGGTACCAGTAAACCCAATGTGCGACACTGAGAGCATTTACTACCATTTAATTGGGGGGTTTGGGATAAAGAATCATGGAAGCTTTGGGTTGAGGAAGCAAGGGGTTCCCTCCTTTCTGAAACGGGCTTGGGACCGTTTTCGGCAGACTCCTATATATATATCTATATATATATATATATATATATATATATATATATATATATATATATATATATATACATACATATATATATATATATATATATATATATATATATATATATATATAAATTTATATATATATATATATATATATATATATATATATATATATATATATATATATATATATATATACGCAGAATCCTAGAATGCGCCCACAAACATTGCCGTCAATCGACATTAACATTGTTCTGGGTGACTTCAATAGAAAATCGGCCATGAAACGGCAAATAGAGAAGCGGCCGGAGGACACAGCCTCAATCAAAGATCAGCGACAACGGACAACGCCTGATCAGATTTTGCTTCTAAGAGAGGCTTCACAGCAAACTCCACACACTTCCCGCATCGAGACATCCATAATAGAACGTGGGCATCCCCAAACGGTCGCCCATTTCATCAGATCGACCGTGTTTTCATACAAAAAGGGGCGCCCACCAAAATTCTCGACACGGGCTCGTTCGGCGCGTTTGTCTGTGATTCGGACCACTACCTCATAAAGGTTAAGTTCCGATGCTATATCTTCAAGAGCTGCAAACAAGGAGCATCAGTTGTCCTAGATACAAAAGCTAAATGATAGCTCAGTAGCGTCTACATACATGTCATCGCTGGAAAATCGCACCAACATTTCCTCGCATGCGGGAGTAATTAATGATGACATCAAAACCATGTGGAAGACAGTAAGAGAGGCAGTAACAGAAGCGGCCGAAGAGTTCTTGGGACACCAACCAAAGAAAAGTAGGAACAACTAAAATGATGAAAAATGCAAGGAAGAGGTTGAAAAAAGGAACCGGGCGTACAGAAAATACAGGTTTTGCAAAGCTGGACAAGGAGCAATCATAGGTAACCCAGACGAAATTAAAAACAGATGGCTGTGATATTTCCAGAAGCTTGTCATAGCGTCTCCAACAACGGCTGAAGCTGTGAATATTCCAGAAGCAGAGCAGCAGATCCCAGTCTCACCACCAACCAGAGACAATGTATCGGGAGCAGTACGGGATCTCAAAAAAAAAAATAAGTCAGAATAGATAGACAGAATACCAGCACAACTGCTCTAGAGTGAGGACTCTCATCTAAGTAACCTTCTGCATCGCTGATATATAGAATATGGTCAGCGGAGCAGTTACCAGAGGACTGGCGAAAAAAGTATATGTCCTGTTCACAAACAGGGGAACAACTTACTAACTACTTATAACGACATCGCCCTACTGTCTAAGTATTACAGAAAGGTCTACTAAATCATAGAAAGAAAACTAAAGTATGATACGAAAGTATCAGAGAGGCTTTCGAAGTGGACTGTCTCCGATAGACTAAATATTCTCAGTTCAGCAAGTGCTCGGAAAGTGTTGGGAATATAATATCGATGTGCACCGCCTCTTCGAAGACCAAGCAAGCATACGACAGTATCAACAGAAATGCCCAACCGGTGTTGATGAGATTTGGCAATTTGATAGAGACTTTTTATGTTTAGTCAAGGTCAGATCTCAAGTTTCAAAAATGGTGGTTAGTTAAAATTTGAAATTTCAAAGGGTTTAAAAAATCGGAGTTTTTATTGGATTTATGTGGAACTTCATACTGAGATACATAGATCTAATGGTTTTTTCTATTTTGGCGATGAACTTAGTTTCAAAATTGCGACGGTATAAATATGCGATTTTTTGAAACTTTCGGAGCCTTATAGCGGTCAGGTTTGTCAACGGATTTTTGTGAAACTTGAAATTATAGCCAACTAAAGCAAATTCCTGCAAAAAAGTGATGAAAATCGGATGTTAAATAAACAAGTCGAAAATTTAAAATATTTAGTTGCCATTTTCAATAAAAATCGAATATTTTTGTTCTTTTCAGAGTATAACTGAAAAATATTAAACATAAATTTCGTAATTGATGGCACTTGCTTAAACAATTACTAATTTAGGCAGGGATGGGGCTTGCCAAAAGAGTTTCTAATCATTAAAAAATGTTCTTGGAAAAATCGGCACAAACGATATAAATTTGCTGATGATAATTAGCATTTTTATGACTGCAAAAAACACCAAATTTAACATTTTCCGAGAAAATCCACATTCACACACATCACATCACTGCGTAAATAAGGAACTGCTTAGGCAAGCCTCATCGCTGCCTAAATTAGGAATTGTTTACGCAAAACCCATCAATACCTTTTTAAGGGTTTTGTACTGAAATGCAATACCCTATTAAAATCAACATTTTTATCACGTTACATTCACGCGAACCAGACACAATTGCCTGCATTAAATACCAGCGACAACAATCGAATTATATTAAGCCTTTGCATGGGAGAACCAAAGAGGCATATTTTATTGCCGACAATAATCTTTCATATTTTTCTTCACTGCCGGAAGACAGCGACTGTAAGCCAAGTAAATTTACGCTATCATAACAATTGAGAGAATTTGGCCGATAAATAAGTTCTCCCAATTATTTTAAATCACATCTAGCCCCAGCGAAAAGGACTCACAATTGCTCATTCGTTTACTGTTGCGGCACTACTTTCAAATTGTGCTAATTAGATACATGTCTGACATTCTTAATTTTTATCGAGGCCTTACGACTCAAGCCGTCACAACAGCAAGGGCACTCCGAACAAATATTCCTCAAGTGAATACGTTGGTGATTCTCACGTTGAACTGCACAGTAAGAGCCCCATTGCGGAGGCTGCCGAGAAATGATATCTGCCAGAACCGAGTTCATGTGACCGTACCCGGGGGAGTACAGCTTTTCACTCCCAAAATCACTTTCACCCCAACGCAAGGCGCGCACAACACAACCCGATTTCTGGTGAATTTTCCGCGAACACTATTCCTCCACTACCACTACCCGTTAGCGAACCATGCACATCAGAAAATGGCTTCCAGGACATGAGCGGGGATATAACATTTCACCGGGATTTCGGTGGTCTAAAGTGCTCCTGGATGTAAGGGTCTCTGGCCTGGTAGAACACTTCCCTGTTGCTCGGTACTACACTCCCGAGGGAATGCTATCGACTCCTCAACGATTTTTAAGTATCTAATATTTAACTCTAATCTCCGCTTGCCGGTGCGGTTCTTGCTGCGTGCTTGCTATATGGCGGTCCGTAATAGACTCTCAATCCGCCCAAGCAGATCTCCTCACCTCATTTCCAATCGTCACCTTGCGGGACTAGTCGCAACGGTAGTTGACGGGGAGTTAGCCCGTCGCCCAACCTCCATTCCGGCGGCATGGTTATTACGTCGATTTCGTTATCGGGCGCGGATGATTCGCTTTCACCCTCTTACATCCCCACAAAGGAGGTGTAAGTAGGATTTAGTAGCGTAGCTGTAGATGTATTTACAGTGATTAACGCTTTTCGGCATTTAATGTCCCATTATTGGGGTACCAGTAAACCCAATGTGCGACACTGAGAGCATTTACTACCATTTAATTGGGGGGTTTGGGATAAAGAATCATGGAAGCTTTGGGTTGAGGAAGCAAGGGGTTCCCTCCTTTCTGAAACGGGCTTGGGACCGTTTTCGGCAGACTCCTATATATATATCTATATATATATATATATATATATATATATATATATATATATATACATATATATATATATATATATATATATATATATACATATATATATATATATATATATATATATATATATATATATATATATATATATATAAATTTATATATATATATATATATATATATATATATATATATATATATATATATACGCAGAATCCTAGAATGCGCCCACAAACATTGCCGTCAATCGACATTAACATTGTTCTGGGTGACTTCAATAGAAAATCGGCCATGAAACGGCAAATAGAGAAGCGGCCGGAGGACACAGCCTCAATCAAAGATCAGCGACAACGGACAACGCCTGATCAGATTTTGCTTCTAAGAGAGGCTTCACAGCAAACTCCACACACTTCCCGCATCGAGACATCCATAATAGAACGTGGGCATCCCCAAACGGTCGCCCATTTCATCAGATCGACCGTGTTTTCATACAAAAAGGGGCGCCCACCAAAATTCTCGACACGGGCTCGTTCGGCGCGTTTGTCTGTGATTCGGACCACTACCTCATAAAGGTTAAGTTCCGATGCTATATCTTCAAGAGCTGCAAACAAGGAGCATCAGTTGTCCTAGATACAAAAGCTAAATGATAGCTCAGTAGCGTCTACATACATGTCATCGCTGGAAAATCGCACCAACATTTCCTCGCATGCGGGAGTAATTAATGATGACATCAAAACCATGTGGAAGACAGTAAGAGAGGCAGTAACAGAAGCGGCCGAAGAGTTCTTGGGACACCAACCAAAGAAAAGTAGGAACAACTAAAATGATGAAAAATGCAAGGAAGAGGTTGAAAAAAGGAACCGGGCGTACAGAAAATACAGGTTTTGCAAAGCTGGACAAGGAGCAATCATAGGTAACCCAGACGAAATTAAAAACAGATGGCTGTGATATTTCCAGAAGCTTGTCATAGCGTCTCCAACAACGGCTGAAGCTGTGAATATTCCAGAAGCAGAGCAGCAGATCCCAGTCTCACCACCAACCAGAGACAATGTATCGGGAGCAGTACGGGATCTCAAAAAAAAAAATAAGTCAGAATAGATAGACAGAATACCAGCACAACTGCTCTAGAGTGAGGACTCTCATCTAAGTAACCTTCTGCATCGCTGATATATAGAATATGGTCAGCGGAGCAGTTACCAGAGGACTGGCGAAAAAAGTATATGTCCTGTTCACAAACAGGGGAACAACTTACTAACTACTTATAACGACATCGCCCTACTGTCTAAGTATTACAGAAAGGTCTACTAAATCATAGAAAGAAAACTAAAGTATGATACGAAAGTATCAGAGAGGCTTTCGAAGTGGACTGTCTCCGATAGACTAAATATTCTCAGTTCAGCAAGTGCTCGGAAAGTGTTGGGAATATAATATCGATGTGCACCGCCTCTTCGAAGACCAAGCAAGCATACGACAGTATCAACAGAAATGCCCAACCGGTGTTGATGAGATTTGGCAATTTGATAGAGACTTTTTATGTTTAGTCAAGGTCAGATCTCAAGTTTCAAAAATGGTGGTTAGTTAAAATTTGAAATTTCAAAGGGTTTAAAAAATCGGAGTTTTTATTGGATTTATGTGGAACTTCATACTGAGATACATAGATCTAATGGTTTTTTCTATTTTGGCGATGAACTTAGTTTCAAAATTGCGACGGTATAAATATGCGATTTTTTGAAACTTTCGGAGCCTTATAGCGGTCAGGTTTGTCAACGGATTTTTGTGAAACTTGAAATTATAGCCAACTAAAGCAAATTCCTGCAAAAAAGTGATGAAAATCGGATGTTAAATAAACAAGTCGAAAATTTAAAATATTTAGTTGCCATTTTCAATAAAAATCGAATATTTTTGTTCTTTTCAGAGTATAACTGAAAAATATTAAACATAAATTTCGTAATTGATGGCACTTGCTTAAACAATTACTAATTTAGGCAGGGATGGGGCTTGCCAAAAGAGTTTCTAATCATTAAAAAATGTTCTTGGAAAAATCGGCACAAACGATATAAATTTGCTGATGATAATTAGCATTTTTATGACTGCAAAAAACACCAAATTTAACATTTTCCGAGAAAATCCACATTCACACACATCACATCACTGCGTAAATAAGGAACTGCTTAGGCAAGCCTCATCGCTGCCTAAATTAGGAATTGTTTACGCAAAACCCATCAATACCTTTTTAAGGGTTTTGTACTGAAATGCAATACCCTATTAAAATCAACATTTTTATCACGTTACATTCACGCGAACCAGACACAATTGCCTGCATTAAATACCAGCGACAACAATCGAATTATATTAAGCCTTTGCATGGGAGAACCAAAGAGGCATATTTTATTGCCGACAATAATCTTTCATATTTTTCTTCACTGCCGGAAGACAGCGACTGTAAGCCAAGTAAATTTACGCTATCATAACAATTGAGAGAATTTGGCCGATAAATAAGTTCTCCCAATTATTTTAAATCACATCTAGCCCCAGCGAAAAGGACTCACAATTGCTCATTCGTTTACTGTTGCGGCACTACTTTCAAATTGTGCTAATTAGATACATGTCTGACATTCTTAATTTTTATCGAGGCCTTACGACTCAAGCCGTCACAACAGCAAGGGCACTCCGAACAAATATTCCTCAAGTGAATACGTTGGTGATTCTCACGTTGAACTGCACAGTAAGAGCCCCATTGCGGAGGCTGCCGAGAAATGATATCTGCCAGAACCGAGTTCATGTGACCGTACCCGGGGGAGTACAGCTTTTCACTCCCAAAATCACTTTCACCCCAACGCAAGGCGCGCACAACACAACCCGATTTCTGGTGAATTTTCCGCGAACACTATTCCTCCACTACCACTACCCGTTAGCGAACCATGCACATCAGAAAATGGCTTCCAGGACATGAGCGGGGATATAACATTTCACCGGGATTTCGGTGGTCTAAAGTGCTCCTGGATGTAAGGGTCTCTGGCCTGGTAGAACACTTCCCTGTTGCTCGGTACTACACTCCCGAGGGAATGCTATCGACTCCTCAACGATTTTTAAGTATCTAATATTTAACTCTAATCTCCGCTTGCCGGTGCGGTTCTTGCTGCGTGCTTGCTATATGGCGGTCCGTAATAGACTCTCAATCCGCCCAAGCAGATCTCCTCACCTCATTTCCAATCGTCACCTTGCGGGACTAGTCGCAACGGTAGTTGACGAGCCTTCCATCCACTCTAGATTGCATTGTGGAAGTGCAATTTGTAACTAAGCTGCGCTGGAAAAGAGTTGCCGTGTCCGAATTGCAATTGCAGATTTGGATTTTTAAATTAATAGAAGATAATAATGCAACAAAATTTAAATATAATAAAAGATAAATACAATTATAAAAAGGAAAAATTTAAATTTAATAACGAGAGAAAAGATAATACAAAATTTATATTTATAATAAAAAACAAAAAAAATATTTTATAATTTATAAAAGTAAATTGAAATAATTGATTTTTCCAAATCTGCAATAAAATTTTCGGACCAGTGTTATGCTGGTTATCGAGCAGTTTGCTTAGGCGACTGCTCAATATTACAGAGTTGGTTTAAAAAGTGCATCAACAAGCGGCAATCGCATCAATAATGACAATAAAACCGATCCTACCGATATATATATATATATATATATATATATATATATATATATATATGTATATATATATATATATATATATATATATATATGTATATATATATATATATATATATATATATATGTATATATATATATATATATATATATATATATATATATATATATATGTATATATGTGTATATATATATATATATATATATATATATATATATATATATATATATATATATATATATATATATATATATATATACAGTCTTCCACAAAAGTCAAGGTACAGTGATAAATATCATGAAAATTGTTTGATATTTTTATTTAAAAAACGTATAGTGATAAAATTTTTTTGGTATTACTTCAACTATAATCATTACACTTTAAATTCATGTAAAACAAAACGAAAATTCTGTCGTATTAATATATTATTACATATGATGTGTTGGAAAGTCAATGAATGAAGTCCACAAAAGTCATGGTACACCTAAAGAAAAATGATACAAATTGTAATTATAGTCTTGCAAAGTTATTTGAATTATACTTTTCTTAATATTTTGTCGGATATCCTTTCATCTGAATTACTGACTTCAGTCTTTTAGGCATAGAATATACCAATTTTTTAGTAAATTCGCTGCTGATTCTGGCCCACTCCTCCAATATAACATCCTTAAGCTGCGCCTTGCTTGATATCACTCTTTTTCGGATTTTTGTCTCAAGCTCATTCCAAAGATGCTCTATAGGGTTCAAATCAGGGCTTTGAGGCGGTGTAGCAAGCATGCGAGTATTGTACAATAGCCACATTCGAACTTTATGCGCAGTGTGCTTAGGGTCATTGTCCTGTTGAAACAAGAAATCTTCTCACATACCTAATTTGGCTGCACTTTGTTTCATGTTGTTTCGTAGAATCTCTAAATAAGAGTTCTGATCCATAGTATTTTCGATGAATGTCAGATTTCCAACTCCAGCAGCAGCCATGCAACCCCAAACCATAACACCACCGCCTCCATGTTTTACTGTTTTAATAGTGATCTTGGGATTAAATGCTTCTCCTACTTTTCGCCAGACCCTCTTATGCCCATTTACACCAAATATACAAAATTTAGACTCATCCGAAAATAAAACATTATCCCAAAACGTTATTGGTTTGTCAATATATGCTTTTGCAAATGTTATTCTTTTTTGTTTGCTTATGGAACTTACAAGAGGTTTTCTTCTAGGCGTACGAGATGAAAATCCAGCTTCTACGACAGCTCTACGCACAGTTTCTGCGCTAACCTCCTTCTTATCATTAATTCCAAGAACATCGCAGATTTTTCTACAGCTTAGAAATGGATCTTGTTTTACCATTCGCGAAATTTTTCTCTTGTCCTTTGCACTTAGTTTAGATGGACGACCTGTTCGGGGCACATTTTCCGCTCTATTTTCCTTCTTAAATCGGTTTATCACTTTTTGAATGGTTGACCGACTTCGCAACATTAGTTCAGCTATTTCAGAATATGATTTGCTCTGATTTGAATGCAGATTAATAATTATTTCACGCTCCTTAATACTCAACTCCTTTCGACTCATTTTTTAAAAATTTTATTAAATAAAAGATACACCACGAATACGGACGCGATATTAAAGACAGCGGCCTACGGTTGTTAACTCATTCTGATATTATGTACTTGGGGATTCCCCTTTTTACAAATAACAGGGCATTTTCTGCAACTGTACCAAGACTTTTGTGGAGTAGAAAAGAGACATTGCCAACAAAAAATTATTGTCTTCAATGATCATTATTGCCGAATCCCTTTAAATTTATGAAAACTAAAATTCAACAGAACTCGTATTATTACCATTTCATAACTTTTGGTTTTCAAATAAAAATATTGATTCAGTAATACAATTTTCAGTTACCGATTCTCTGTACCTTGACTTTTGTGGAAGACTGTATATGTATATATATATATATATATATATATATATATATATATATATATATATATATATATATATATATATATATTTATATGTATATATATATATATATATATATATATATATATATATATATATTTATATATATATATATATATATATATATATATATATATATATATATATTTATATATATATATATATATATATATATATATATATATATATATATATATATATATCAGGTCTACTGGAAAGTGGTAGATACTTCGCTTTTGGAATAAAACAAAAAAAAACTTTGCTTACCGTTAAGAAACTATTGATAATATGATTGCCATCTTGGGCTTCCATGAAATGTATTTCACATTTTTCCGTGTATTTTTTCGTCGTTATTTTTTCTTTCAATATCTAATGACTCAAATGTCTTGTTGATTATTAACGAAACCTACATACCATTTTGTAAACCCATTCTTCACTTGAACGGCATAAAAGGTTTTAATCAATAGTGACAAAAAAATATCCCTATTCTATGGAAGTTGTCTTAAATGAGTTGTGTTAGAAAATCGTGATACTGCTCGCCTACTCCTTTTATAATCTATCTAATGAGATCAATAATCTAAATAGTATTCTCTGAAACCTAAGCATATCCAACGGATTAATGAATCCGACAAAGAATTTTCATTATCACCATCCCAAAATTAATAGCTCTGAACCCTTGAACATGTCAAGCTGTCACATGTTAATCGTGGTCTTTTAATTAAACCTTGAAAATATTCAACACCCAGACTCAATATGAATGCGGCTTTTAATCCCAAAATCCAACCGAATTAGATTTTCTCGCAAAATAACCTCAAAGTCTCATCTGTTTTGTTTCACTTTAATTTCTCTGGTGGCAGAATTCTATCATAAGAGTTTCAGACGCGTGTATCAAAGTTGAACCAGATCTTGTTTATTTACCTGTCTCAAATTTCGTGACAATTCTATAATCCCTATATGAGCAAGACAAACGTTTACAACGTTCACCTACATAAACCTCGAGAATACTTCACTAAAATCGAAGTTTAATGTGTGCTCTTCGTATACGATAGCGTGCCTTCAAATTTGAGCTATGAATCATAACTACTCGTATATAATCTAATGATAATCCCATCCATCGCATAACTGTATCGTCGCGCCTCTGCATTCGGTTGAGTCATCGAGTTGATAGATGGATACCATAACAATTCTCAGAGGTCAATTTAGGGTGTCTAGTAAACGTCGCCCGATGTGAGTGGGCCAGACAAACTGTGCATGATGGCAACCGCAGGTTTGTTGACTGATAACTGCTAGAGTGCTGTAAACAAAACTATGAGTGGGCGGAGAGGGCTCTTCAGCAGCACTAACTATAGATAAGCATTGTTTCCAACAGCGGGATTTTTCAAAACCCAAAACAAAATGCTCCACAACATATTCACATTGTACACAGCCATCCACACCTTGAGAGAGGTTGATACATACAAGTAACATAACATATATTATCAAAATTAAATAATTCGAAACCCAGCGTACGTTTTGCGCGCGCATTCCACCTTTTCTCACACACTCGTTCCATTCATATAATTTTCTTCTCGTCTCCTATTCTTATACGAGTATATTGTGTTTACGTACGCGTTGCTCAAAAAAAATGAATGAGATATCTTTAATTTGTACAGCCTTGCCCGTTTTTTACGGACGCACATCCACACATCCAAAGAGGGCCGGACGTGCGTATACGCTATGTTCGATACGTGCGTGCATACGTGCAGGAGGGCATGGCGATTTTGTTTTGGAATGGGAAAAGAAGGTCACACATTGTAGCATTCACAATAGAAACAGCAGCTGCGCTCTCGTTTATGACCACGTGGATTTGATGGGAAGAGAGACTTTAGGGGAAAGAAGAGCGCAAATGATTTCAAGTGTCATATGTGATTTTTGTAAATAGATAGAGCAAGGATGTAAACAAGTTCGTAAGACACAACTATTTTTTCGTGCAAATAAATAATGAATGGAAATGTTTTCAAGGTTTAGCTTGACAGTTTTAGTTAGCGCTGAAGTTACATAATTGTAAGGTCTACACTAGAATTGGCACGTAGTTCTCTGGGCATAGCGGAAGGATTTTTAATCATATTTTTTTTAGATAAACATCATACCAATCATTTGCAACCAAACAAAGTTTGAAGCATTGCATGTTTTTTAAAATATTGTAGCATTTCTTGATTCGAGGTATTAATTCAATTTATTTTCATTTCTAAAATTATGCATTTTAATGCTTTTTACAGTTTTGCAAAAATTATTTAATTTTTTTTTGTGATGGTGCACATGTTCGAAGAAAATTGATTTGGCAACGTTTCCATAAAATTTATTATGATTTTCAAGGGTATTATGAAGTCGGTTTTCTTGTTTTTCCTAAAAGTATTTTTTATTTAACCCAAATTGTGTTTCTTGAATACATTATACCATGTATATTAAAATGTACTTTCTTGACTGCAATGCAAAACTCACTACTGCTTAAATTTGCATCGTCCATAGGAATCAAATTTTTGTTCTGATACATTTTAGTCCAATATTTCAACAACGTCTACCTTGATTTTAAGGTTTCATAAAAATCCAATATAAATTGTATTGAAGTTTTAAGAAGCTTCCGAAATTCGAACTTTGCCTGAAATTGGTTGGAAGGTTTGTTCAAAGCTACAGTAACAAAATTTGTTTCAGATGGTTCGAATTTATTATGAGCTTGATCACACACTATTATTATGAGCTTGATCACACACTTGAATAAATGAACTCGTACCAATTTTGGTGCAAATCGGAGCTATACTTTGGTCAGTACAGAAATCACGGATTTTCATCAAAAACAGCCGCCATTTTGTTTTCGCTCAGCCAATTTGAATAATTTACAAAACTAGACAAAATATTTGCACACCACACCATTTCTGAAAATTTGGCGGAAATCGAAACAAAATCGCAACTTCTAGGCACAAATTTTGTTATATTTTATATGCTATTTAAGTGCATTTCTTATAAGCACTTTTCGGTATAGCCTTGGGCTCTGCCAGCGATGCAGTCTTTATTTCCTCAATCGTCGGAAATTTCCGTCCTTTCATAGGTCCCTTCAGTTTTCGGAACAAGAAAAAGTCACATGGGGCCAAATCCGATGAATATGATGGCAGAGGCATGATTGTGGTGTTGTTTATGGCCAAAAATTTTTTGATCTTTGACCCATTTTTTCGATAGCAAAAAATCGCCAAGCACGCAAAACATTTCTAACCATTGTGCTTCTCACAAACAAGCTAAACATATTATACAGCTAAAAACGTAAATATATGTTCGTGATGAGTGTACCAATATAAAAATATATAAAAATTTGAAAAGTCACCTTACTTTTTGTACACACGTTGTATACCGTGTATAGTCCATGTGGAGCAGTGGGTTAGGGCGCACTCCGCTTGCGCAGCAGCTCCCAAGTTCAAACCTCGGTGTCGGCATCGAGTTTGAGCTTCTAATGCTGCTACTGGACTATCAGCCCATCTGATTGTAATGGGTACTAATTGAAAAATTAGGTAATAATTACATGGTAAAGCGTGTAGCATCGCGAACTCCATTATGGTCAAGGAATGAGGTACCCTAACAATAAACCATAATCTCTTTTTCCAGCACCTGTATTAGGTACCCGAAAGCAATTCATGGTTCTCAATATTTGGTAGGATTTCCTTTCCTAAGGACAGCTTGGAGTCTTCTTGGCATGGAGTAACCAAATTTGTGATTTCGCTCGACTCTTCTTTAATCGTCTTCTTAAGCGCAGACTTTCTGCCATTGCTAAGTGTTGCTAGTCCAAGTTATTCCCAAATATGCTCAATTGGATTGAGATCAGGTGATAAGGAGGCCATTTTAAACAAGTTGGGATATTGTAAAGCATCCACATTCGAGTTTGGTGGGTGGTTTGTTTAGGATCGTTGTCTTGCATAAAGATATAATTTGTTCCTAAGCTCTACTTTTGCACACTAGGTGCAAATTTATTCCTTAAGATGTCGATGTAGATTTTGTGATACATTGTTTTTTCTTCAATCATATTAAGTTTGTCACCTCCATTTACTGACATGTGTGAGCGTCAAAAGAAAGTAAACACCAACTTTTCATCTTTAAATTGTTACATTACAAAGCTATTATTGACTTGCGATAAAAAGTAATACTAATGAGTTTACTACTGAACCATTTAGAGATTGATTACTATTAAACATGAAATCAAAACAAGTGGCAACATTGCACAAATCTCACCAATGTGGAAATGCATCAGATTTTACGCATCAAAAAAAAAAGTAAACAGTGGTAACACTTACTTCGCTTCTTTTATATTTCGGGGAAGAACCTTAACTTTTAGTGACAAATTTGTGCTGTTCGCGTGCTTTACTTCACCAAAAGTCGTTTTAAGTGCATTTGTTCTAATTAATATTAAAAATAAAGACGTAAAAGAAACTATGGGAAACAAACATCGCCTGATACTCGGAAAATTATAATAGAATTGCGTGAAATTGGCGAAATCGTAGGCAAAAACCACTGCTCAGTAAAAAAAATTATTGATAAGTATTCCGAACATCATCTCGTCGAAGATTAACCGAGATATGGACGCCCAAAGCGGCTTAGTAATACTGAAGTTAGAGCTGTAGTAAGTGAAATAAGGGCATATCCAGCCTCAAGTGCAGTTAAATTGTCAGAAGACATAACGCAAGCATCAGGCAAACCAGTCAGTGTGAGTACAGTCAGGAGAGCGCTTCATAAAAATGGTCTAAATGGAAGAATACCACGGATTCCAAGGCGAATCAGATCAAGCGTATGTACTTCGCTAAAAAATACAAAAACGAGGCTCCATATTTTCGGGAAACGTATTATACACAGCTGAGAGCAAATTCAAAATTTTCGGCGCGAAAAGGCCCCCAAGAATATGGCGTGCTAAGAATGAAGCCTTCAAAGAAAAGTGTGTTACCAACACTTTTAAGCACGGTGGCGGTTCAATTATGGCATGGGGGTGTATGGCGGCAACTGTTGTTATGTCGAAAGCGTGGTAGGGACCATATCACCTTCTTGAGTGCCAATAAATTCGATCAAGATAATGAGATACCCTAAATATCTTTAAGCAAACCCCCGAAATAGGTTGCAGTGCTAAAGCAAAGGAAATAAGCAATAAAATTAAATGCAATGCAATAAAACAAGGACACCAGTTACGTGTAGAATTTACGAGTATAGTCCGCGTGGTGTAGTGGTAAGAGTGCTCGCTACGTAAGCCGAAAGTCTCTGGCTCTCCGATCCCGTGGGTGACAACGAGATTTGTTTCAAGTGATTCTTCGGACAAACTATAAACCTGATCAGTTATGAAATGTTCTGGTTTGAAACCAGAGCGTATCGCAACTGGGTGGATGCAAATACGGCCAAAGCGTGATAAATACGATATCACCTTCTCAAGTGCCGACTCATTCGATCAAGATAATGAGATACTCTAACTATCTCTAAGCGAAGGCCCAAAAGGGGCATGTATTGCTAAAGCAAAAAAAGTGTAGAATGTAACATAGGTAATTAATGTCTTAATGGTTTGGAAAAAATATATAGAGTATATACCATATTGAAAAACACTGAGGCAGGGAGGACTCTTATTCCTGAAATTTGCTTAGGGGGCTGAGTAGTACGCATAGCGTAATTTATGAGGATTTTTGGAACTCCCCCTCGTGTAACGCGTCGTATCGTTTTTCTGTATCCCCGTCCCTCCATAAAAGTTACGTAACACCCAAGTGCCCATTTTCAACCGGAAAGCCACAATTATGGTGCGCAAAGTGCCGGAAAATCGCTAAAATATATTTGTTATTGTTTTTATCGTGTTTGCGGCAATAAAGTAAAACAACAGATTTCTAACTTGCAATACATGCGTAAATTCTTTATTTTATTTATTTATATTGTTACAATATTTACTAAAAAAATTACACATAATGTAATAAACATTTGCTTAGGTTCAAAATAAGAAAAAATGGGATCAAATTTGTCCTAATAAACGGTTACTACTAATCTTACATTTAATTACGCCGTTTTCATGACTTGGCCCTGTCCTTACATATATTTTTGGGTTCATTCACTATTGTTCTGCTCATGCATTCTCCCATTTCTGCTTTTTTAGGGGTTTGTAAAAAGTATTTTGCAAAGCGCTACTCATTTTGCGTCATGTCTGCCTGTCCGTCGGTCACAGCAAGTTTTCTCAGTAACTATATCATCAAACTTTGTTGTTCAGGTCCCATCAAAATTTTTAAAGGTTTTAAAGGTAGGGCTCCCCATATACCGACTTGACCTTTAAAAAGTTTTTTTTTTGCATCAAAGGTAGGAGTGGGCTATCAAAAGAAAGGTCTTGTCGAGAATCTGAAATCAAAAATTCAATTTTTCAAATAGGAGGTCCAGGGAAAGGCAAAATTTACAAAAAATTTGCATTCCCCCTCACGATTAAACAATTTTGGGCTGATGCTTCTTTGATTCTTTAAGTGTATAACGGCAACAAATATCTCTGAAATCGAAATTCGTAAAACTTTGAGAATAATAGAATAATTTATGAATGTTACGTTTTGCTCCATAAAATCGTACGAAGCTATGAAACTTTGTACTCTAGCATAACACCCTTATGTTCTGAAAATTTTACTGAAATCGGATCATAAACACCTGGGACATAGCCATTTGAATTAAAGGAATAACAACAACAAAATCAAGTGTTGACAGTTTACATGTTCAATTGTACTGCCTTCGAATTGGCCTAGATACTACAATTTCCTTCAGGTTTTCATAAAAATTTCAAGGGTTACGTTTGATTTGAATACTATATTGAATCAGCTTGAACAAAATGTCGGCTGTTATATGTTGTTTGTGTGAAACGACCTTTTGATCTTTATAACATGTTTGAACGATTTCCTATGTGAAGAATGGATACACGAGAGAATTGTTTTTAACCCGAGGATAGTTACAAATTCCTTCTGGCAGGAGTACTCTCCTACTTATCCGACTGCTTAGCCGTTTTCTAATAAAATCTTAAAATAAAATAACTTGTATCTTAACCGTTGGCAATGCAATTAGAAATAGAAACCTAACTGAAATAAAACATTTTAATCAAAATTAAATCGTAGTCTTATCAAACAATTTTAAATAAAGTTATCCATAATTCAAAGAAGTATTTTTTCTTTTTAATTATTTTTGAACTATAGACGAGGGCGCGTTTCGGCTTCCTGTAGCCATCTTCAGCTCGGTGCCGTAGATAAAAAAGAAATATTTGACTTCAAAGGAGTAGGTATATAAAAAAAATTCAATTTGAATTAGTGTCCTCTGTCCATGGGTTTGCCAGCCACTCAGGCTCTTTAATTACTGGCATTCGGAGAGCAGACGAAGAGGGTTCCGGAATCGTTGAACCACTTGCATTAACTAATTAATCTTTGTTGAGCCAATCAGCATCCTCCGATGATGTTTCACAACGGCGCACAATGCAGAGAAGCTCATTTGCCCTTCTGGCAGCAAGTCGCTATGGCCGTACTCTACTTTCACGACCGTCTTGACCAGTTTTGCCATGTACGTAACGACTGTGCAATTGCACACTATTGTGGGATGTGAAATAGATCCCACAGGTTCCACATATTCTGTTCCTGTGATCGGATTGTACTGATGGGCAAAAGAAATCGTAAGGCATCCACTGAAACCCTTCTAGAGAAGGCGATAGATCAACGGGCAACCTCACAAGAAGTGGTGATAACTTGCAAGGTCCTTTGTCTACGTGACTAGGTACCACGAGCTTGTTTGGTATTTGAAGAATCGGGCAGGGTGGCGGCAGGAAACTATCCGGAAAGACATATTTCAATGCACTCCTCGAGCGCGAACAGCAGGATCCGCCTGCCCATTTAATCATCTGGAAGAAATATTGCGATTCACGGAAGTGAGCGCTATACCACGCCTGATTAGGTTCTGCGGGATCCTGCAAGCTATCTTCAGGCTTTTTATATTCCACCGAAACATCGTAGTTGCCAATGTTCATTACCCTTCATACGTTAGCAAGTGTCTCCCCAGCGTGCTGAAAATTGCGTTTTTCCAAATCATCATCAATTGTGATTCCTTTGTTTTCGAGATGAGAACCATAATATTCTTGCGGCAGGATGACGCCTGACATTCGTTTGTTGAGGGGGGCCATGCGTCGCTCAACTCGGCTGTATGCGCTCCGCTCAGGAGCATTTGTTGCTATGAACAGGGCAGGTTGTATTTTTTGAAATCTTGAATGGAAAAGTTTTTGACTTTCCTATAACACGAGTTTTCGTCCGGCCCACCATCTACAGAGATGGTTATCGCTGGCTTCACGGTGCTCGATTTTGTCATTATTAAGGTTTTGAATGCAGACACTTATAAAAGTGATTCGAAATCATAAGCATGGGTGTTCGCTGTGGAAGATGCGTGTTTCCCACACCTTATGGATATATGTGTCGGCCCGTTGTAACCAACAGCTTCTTCCTTACCAAAACCATCAGGATTCACGTTAACGCCGGCGTATACAGAAGACCCAGTCACGGTCTGGTAAAAGTACTCTGTATTCCGTATGCATTAAAAGAGGACTCTGACTTTTCACTGCCGGTAAACTTATTGGTGCACGCGCCTTATTGTCTTGAGAAAAAAGCAAATACTTCCTGCGGTCCCAGAAGCGACGCGAGAGATTCCAAGGACCTAATTGTAGCAGTGCAGAATTGTCCATCCTCGTGTTTTTTGTGCATCTCGGTCTGTGGCCTTGATAACTTTACGGGTACGGTATGTACGTGCCTCCTTCCCTCTTAAGTGTTAGAAACACGTGGGAGTAAATGAAGATATGTGCCACTTCGAGAAATTTGGAACAGCAGCATCTCATGCAGGTCGGAAAGAGTGATACAACTCAGAACTATTTCTGTTCGGCAGCGTTCACCAGCAGCGCTGCCATGAATTGCAATGTTAATTATAGTCTTCAGGAGAGCAAGTTGCGTGTCAGCCAAAGGGGCTGCCCAGGTTCAGATCGAGGTTCAGCAGGATAGATTTTCTGACGTTCAGCTTTCTCAAGCTTTTCTATGGCTCGAATTTTTTCGCACGCTCTCTCTCGTTTTTTCTTTAAACATTTTTCTTCTTGTATTTCTGTCCGTAGCTTTTTTATTTCTTCGTAAACATCATCTTTCTCTATACAAGTGTCCCTTTCATCAATAAAAACATTTATTCTCTGTTGAAGTAAGCCAATTGTCTTGGTAAGAGTTTCTTGAGCCGGTTTGTTTGGAATATTTTTAGTGATGTCCGAAAAAATCGAAGCCGGATGTTACGTAACATATTGTTCAACCCCCCTCCCGCCTCGTAACATTTCCAAAGACCCTCCTCCCCCTAAATTGCGTTACGTAATACTTGAACGCCCCCATATCTGTTCTTTAAAGAAACAAAACCTCTTTGATTTTTTCGGAAAATTAGATAGTAATGGATTATAAATATCTTTAGATTACAGGTGTTTAGAGATTAACTCTTGAGTACTGTGTCTAAAAATCAACCTATAAAGTAATAATTTCGAATATGCAATACAGCGAGTTCCTAAAAATAATTGTTAAGAACATTGTGATCGTTTTTTTAACTTTTCCATTATAATATTACACTTTATTAGAAACAGAATTATTTTTAATATGCCGCTACTTGCTGCTTTTCATACAACCTGATATTAAAAAGGACATCACAATTTCATACCACCGCATTCCTCTACGCGCATGAAAACACAGGATCTTTGTACAAATGTTTGTGTAAGCTTAACCTTCCACCCATTTCCAGCAATATCCTTGTATGCACAAGTATTGTGAATCTTTCTCGTAACTTCCAACTGGCATATATTCCTCTTCGATTTGAACAAGTAGTTCTTGTTTCACGGAGTGGTTCCAATGGCTTAGCGTGGTTTTACGGAAAACCGGAACTTTATAGTAGCCCTTCAATAAAGTGAACGATTAATTAGTTTATCGGAGAAACAATAAGGAAATCGAGTGGTAGTAGTTCTTCTTTGTTGTGAATTAAAATCACGTGGAACGATTAATTCATAAAATTACAAAATTTTTTAAAATTTGATGCAGTGTTAAATTCCCGCCCAAAAATGCTCCTAACCAATTCAAACTAGACCTCTATGGTTTTTTTATTTTTGTGAATTCATGTTTACAAACAACTGTGAAAATAAACTATTTCAGTGCGTCAGCATTTGTTCCGCTCAGTGAATATTGTTATGGAAATTAGGTGAGAACAATATAAAGGAAATTATGTAATGATTAACCTAGTCACCAAATTTCAAACCATTGTAGAATCCAGTAAACAATGTGTGGATGTTTGTTCTACTATCTGCGAAAAATTCCCGCTCGTATTTCTATTACTTTCGTTGTCTAACTCTATAATAAAAGAATAGTGTATGATTTTCATGAAAACATTAGCAACGTGAGTACACGTCCATAAATTAAATATGGTGTGAAGTATGTGGATTCAACACGTGACTTTTTCCTCGATAAGTAATTATTGCACGACTTTCCTCCAAATTTAACGCTATTCGTAGCGCCGACAGTGATTAATGTAGGTTAGATTATTTTGATAGAAGCAATTTATTGTTGGGGTGTTGAATTTAAAGTGCAAAGCTTTGTAAATATAATTTATTGAACTGGTTGTCAGAGTTATAGAATATAAGTCATTAACATCTTCGCTTGTAAAAAGGTGTGTTCCGCAATGTGACTACGCAAACAAGTGCGTATGCGTAAAAATTATACAATTTGGAGGTTAGAATGTGTTCCAAGCGTTTCTATTTGTGTTTGTATAATATTTTTGTTTCATTAATATTCTAATGCAGCTACGCAAGTGTTGATTTTTTAATTGGAATGTTACTACGATGCAAGAAGAAGCTAACCATAGTAAAATGTCATAATAAATAATGTTTGTTGTATGAACGAGAAAAATCACATGTTAGTTCAAGCAAAATCTGACAAGGATGGCTGAAATGGTGGATGGCTAATTGAAATACCATATATTATATTATATACTTATATTTATTAGCAACTTATGCACGACAACACATATTACGACCTTTCGCGACGACGGCTCGTTACTCAGTCCTTAAAACCTAGAGTTGCTCGACAATCTTCGGCGAAGTCAGTTGCCAGATCTGCTGAAGTTGACAGCTCGGCCACTTATGACCTGTGTTACAATCAACATAACACAAAATAAGGAACGTCAAGTAACGTAGCGCGCACATAGTTCGCCTACATACGATTCTCGCTTATGTGATCTTGACAGATACGAAAATGTGTCATTGCGGCAAAAGTAATTGAAGAAAATGGATGATTTCGAATTGATTTTGAATTTTTATGTTTTTGACAATGTGTTATAATTTTGTTGATGAAAGTCTTCAACGGCGTAGAAGAAATATTAAATTAAATTTCAATACCAGAGTGGAATTGTGCTTAACAGGTGAGAACACCTGTTTTCTGCATAATTCCTCACAGCTGGATAAAATTTTACTCACCCTTTCAAATGGCGAACAACAATGTATCATTGTCACTTAAAGTAAACAATGTGTTTGTCATACTGACATAAAAAGTTCGTTCTATTTCAACTTTTCATGTTGCGTATGTCATCCTTATGTCAAATGTACTCTATGCCCTATAAAATATTCGGGTTCAACTTTTTTGACATTTGCTTTATGTCTGGTTATGTTGATTGTAGCTCAGCCTATAATCGTCCCGATGATCGTTACCGTCCTCGACATTAATACAGTCAATTTCCAGACTGAGGTGACACCACGACTTGAGTCGGTCGGCGGTTTATACTCCGTTGTATTTTCGTCCTCGGTTTCGCACTACGTACCTATCGTGGCGAAGATCCATCGTGATTTGAAACGGTCCTTTATAGTTCGGCTCGAGTTTCAGCGAATCGCTACAAGCGGTAGGAACGTTGTCGGCTACGACGAGGTCTCCTTCTCGGTACTGGTGCGGTTGCTTGTGTTTTTCGTTGAAACGTTGTTTCCAACCCTGTTTCATGGGAAGGGTACGGTCGGCTGCGATTTGTCGAATTTCGGATGATGAAGAAGTCTCATCTTCGACATTCAGAGCTAACACCACTCGATTGGGTTTAACATTACGTAGTTAAAAGTCGAAAAACAACTGGTTCGCCGTAAATCCCGTGGTGGAATTCGGTTGGGAATGCAGAGTCCACTGAATTATCAGTAGATATTGGTCTCAATACTTACGGTCGTTCGTCGAGCAGCGTAATTTCGTGAGTACAGTGTGGTTAATACGCTCCACCTGGCCATTAGCACGTGGAATGCGTAAAGGTATTTGGACATGCTGAATGTCATGAAAACTGCAGAATTTGGAAAACTCTTCCGATGTGTAAGCGGATCCTCTATCGGATATAATGCGCACCGGCAACCCAAAGAAAGTTGTTACGCCTCGTAGCATTGCGATTACGTGTTTGGAGCTCGCATCTCGAACAGCTGGGAGTATCGTGTATTTGGTAAACGGTTCAACCAGTGCTATTATATGAACGTTTCCACGTTTGTTTCTTAGAAAAGGACCCAAATGATCCACGTGTAAGACACGAAAAGGTATAGGGACGACTTCCTCGATGAACATTCGCCTCTTTCGCTTACCGGCTGGTATTTGGTTGAGACAACAGTCAATGCAAGCGCTGACGTCAAACTTAACGTAGCGACATATTCGGGGAAACCAGAAAAGTTTCTGGATCCATTGGGTTGTATCCTCGCAAGCTAGATGTCCCGATTCATCGTGAGAACTTCGTACAATCCTTCATCATATAGCGGCAGGTACAACGAACTTCGGACCCTACTCACTATATCGCATGAATCGTCCTACCTTTATTACGTAGTCCTTTTTTATTTGTTTCGCTTGCAGACTAGTTTTCTGGTCATATAAGATGTTGATAATATCGTTTAATTGGTTATCATGTTTTCGCACTGATAGCAACTAATCCTCTTCGTTCGTACCAATCACCAACCTATTCTCGGCAACGGATTTCGGTTCTATAGGTTCGTCGGTTGGGCTTTGGCTTAAAGCGTCTTCGTGAGACATACGATTGGCTGCTCGGTGTGTGGCTTCAAATTTAAACTCCTGAAGTTTAAGCCACCAGCGCGCAATATGGTTGTTCAACGAAGTCAAAAGCTTGGTTGTCGATAAGGCTTGGCAATTTGTCACTATTTGAAAATGTTAACCCAGTAAGTAAAACTTAAACCGTTCAAGCGCCTCGACAATTGCCAACACTTCCAATTCGCGACTACTGTATCGTTGTTCTGCTTCGTTACATTGGCGGCTGTAGTAAAAGACGGTTTTCCACATCACCTGGCTTGGTGATTGAAACAGCACGGCGGCAAGCTCAACAGTGCTGGCGTTGGTGTGGATTTGGTGAAGTCCCGATGGATCTTATAGTGCTAATATCAGTTCAGCACTAAACTGAGCCTTCAATTTATCAGAGGCTCTATCGCAATCTGGTGTCCAGTCAAACCTCGGTTGATTTTTCATTTTTAATAACGCAGTTAAAGGCAGCGCGATGATGTCGTACTCCCTGATGAACTTTTGAAAGAAGCCAGATAATCCCAAGAACCCTTTAACATCTCTTGCGTTCGTCGATGTCGGGAAATTGACGACGGCGTTGACTTTGACATTTCCTAGTTTAATTCCGGAACACGAGATTGTGTGTTCCAAGAACAATACGTCGGTTGCAAAAGAATGCACTTTGATGTTCGCAAAGTGAGGACCGTGGAGAATTCCGTTCGGCAACGGTATCTCTCGCAATAATCACTTCGTCCATATTGTTCGCAAAGTGAGGACCGTGAAGAATTCCGTTCGGCAACGGTATCTCTCGCAAAAATCACTTCGTCCATATTGCTGGCGATGTTTTTTTTTGTTGAACGATGCTTACGGATGATCGTCGTTATCATATGCTGAAATACCACTAACCCAAACGGAATGACGGTGCGCGCGTAGCGACCACTGTGTGTCACAAAGGCTGTGTATCGCATCGAGTTTTCGTTCAACGGTGTTTGGTAATAGCCTGAAAACAAGTCCAGTGTCGTGTAAAACTTGCTCGTCGATTACCAGCACCGGGAACGGAGTCTTTTGCTTGACTGCGTTGACCGCCCGGAAATCTACACATAGTCGGCCCTCTCCGTGTTGCTTCTTCACAAGCGCAATCGGAGACGAATATATAGATTCGCTGGGAGGGATGATATTGTGTGTCAGTAGTTCGTCGATTATTGAATCTACGGCAGTTCGTTTGGCAAATGGAATCCGGTACGGGCGGCTTTGAATTAGTTGAATAGTCATCACCGATAACTTACTTCGTCCCATCTCGGATGGTTTGTCGGCAAAACACGATCGAAATTTGGACAACAGCTGTCCAAATTCGAATGACTCGGATTCCATGAGCTCGGACTTTACGATAACGATCGACTTACATATATCCTCGATCAAACACATTCCAGATTGCAAGATTGCTCACCTCGAATCGTGAATGAGCGCATCGGTTCCCAATAAGATCGGCGAGGGAATTAACTCATTCTCGACAAAAAGTAGTTCTGCTGGTAGTGTGCAACTATCCGCCTTTAGTCGCGTTCGCATTTTCCGCGTGCACGTATAAGTATGTTACCTCCTCCAAAACATTCGAGTGTGATTGGAGTGCATTAAATTACGCCGGAGAAGTCATTTTCACGGAACAAACGGCTACTCCTTGGATCGATGAGTGCATCGATATGTTTATTGTTCAAAAGCACCTTCTTAACGACACTATCGGATTGATGCGAACCCGGTACAGCGTCTACTTTGTTGATTTGTCCATCATGGTGCGTAGGACAATTATCGACGGGATGTCCAACTTTCTGACACTTCGAACAACGGGCGCGATGCTGCGGGTTTGGGCAATTAGTTGAGTTGTGCCCCGGTTTGAAACAATTACAACACAATCTCTTTGTCGGACTTGTAAGGTTTTGTCCTTCGACCGTTTGTTAGGGTGCAAAAGGAACTATTGGCAGAGTTTTCACTAGTTGGAGATATTGGTAAGTCTAAAAAGTATTGAGGATTTTTTGTCATTTTTCTATTGGATATTTCTTTTATTTAAAATGAATTTTATTTAAGTACATATTGTCCCTTATTATTTATGACCTTTTGCCATTTTTTGGGTAGAGCCGCTATTCCATCTGTGTAGAACTTCTGTGGTTCATCGGCGAAAAACTTGGCCAAGTGATTTTCACAGTCTCTTTTTGAAGTGAATTTCTTTTGATTAAGGAAGTTTTGCAGAGACCGAAAAAATCGTAGTCTGATGGTGCAAGGTCTGGACTATACGTGGGTCATTCAACAAGTACTTAGCCTCACCGCCCAATGATGCTGCTATTGCAAAAGAGTTTTACCATCGTGCAGGACATTCTGTTAGTAGCCTACTAAAAAGTTTCAGTCAATTCCCTTCATTAGTTTTGTTGAATGTACTGCACTGCACTCTTTGGTAATAGCAGCGCCATCGGGCGGTGAGGCTTAGTACTTGTTGAATGACCCTCGTACGGTGGATGCATCAAAACTTCCCAGCCAAGCTCTGTCAATTTTTTGCCGGGTCATCAAAGATGTGTGTGGCCTGGCACTGTTATGATGGAAGACAACGCCCTTTCTATTGATCAATTCTGGCCGGTTTTTTTGAATTGCTTGTTGCAATCCGGTTAATTGCTGACAGTACAGAGCCGGATTGAGTCATGATAAATAATTACCTTGTTTGTGATGATTCACCTATTTTTGACCATGATCTTTTTCATACGACATTCTCATACCTTACCCAATTCCCATCGGCCGTAATGATTTGCTTCGAAAATGGCTCGATTTCATTGCGATTTATTAGCATTTCGCAAATGGAAATTCGGTCGATCAAATTTTTTTATGTTAATTCATGTGGCGTCCAAACGTCGAACTTCTTTGTGTATCCAGCCTTAAGCAAATGCTTCAAAACTGTTTGGTGATGGATATTCAGTTCCTTAGCAGTGTCATGGCTGCTTATGTGTCGGTCTTCGTCAATTTTTTGTAAGATTTAATCGACTTTTTCAGTGATTGGTCGAACTGAATGAGGTGACAAGAAAATTTCCACAACGAAAGCGAGCGACCCATCTCTTGGTTGTAGCTTTTGATAAAGTAAATTTTTGCACCAGCCTGCGATGCATTATCACCTTGATCGTAGTGATATTGTAAAATATAACGATATTTTGCAGAAATTTTTTTTAATGAATACAACTTTGACACGAATGATGAAATACAAAGCTGTCCATATTAAAATTGTAGACTGGAATATCACCTTGTAAACACATGTCAGTTTGATTCAATCTGAACATTCCCGTCTAATGCCGACGAGTCAGACGCTCATTTACGTATGCCCGCTGACGTGAGAAAAATTTGTGAACCCGTGTTGGACGATCATTTCCGAATGAGTGCCGAGGGTAAAAGGGGTGGATTGTCAGAACGATCCATCGTACAGTATATTCGCCGCGGACTAAATTATCTGACACTACAAAACTCGATAGACTCCTTGAATTTCCAGGATACAAACGAACTAAATAAGTAAGTTAATACTTACTTTTTTGTCATTAGATATTATTCGTTGTCATAACTATATCAGGCAATATATAGTTATGACAACGAATAATATCTAATGACAAAAAAGTAAGTATTAACTTACTTATTTAGTTCGTTTGTATCCTGGAAATTCAAGGAGTCTATCGAGTTTTGTAGTGTCAGATAATTTAGTCCGCGGCGAATATACTGTACGATGGATCGTTCTGACAATCCACCCCTTTTACCCTCGGCACTCATTCGGAAATGATCGTCCAACACGGGTTCACAAATTTTTCTCACGTCAGCGGGCATACGTAAATGAGCGTCTGACTCGTCGGCATTAGACGGGAATGTTCACAAGAGTTCAATTGTAAACTGTTCGAAATTTATCAACGCGTCACTGTTCGATTCCGGCCAGAGTTTTGCGGGGCCCTTCAACTTGGCCTGATTTGCGAAAATCACAACGGTCCTGGTTTTTCACTGGCCGAAGTCCGGAAGGAGCTCAATTACGTCCTCCGCGTTGTGAAACATTGATCAGCAGTTTATTCGCTCGCCAACAGACAAATTCGATGTGGCACCTGCATTGTCGGGGAGTGGAGTTGACGTTTGAGCGGGTCATTGATTTCCACCCAAAATACGGATGTCGGCACTAAATCGTTCAACAATCGCTGTCAGATTCACTATTGACTGCTGCATTTTCGACATTTCGTGGTCAACCACCCCGTCAACTTCGATTTCAGCAACTCTCAGGGCCTTGGTGAGCTGCAATACATGTGCAGCCTGATTGCCGGAGGCATTGAGTCCACGTGACCTTAGTCGATCCTTTATCGATGACACTGAGAGCGAATCGATTTTCACCAGAGCCATGATCGGTAGAGAATGTTACGTCAAAATACAAAGTAATCGAAGGTCGATGTCAAGTACTTATCGAAAAAATCCGAAACGCTAGTGTAACGGAATTGGTAGACAGCAAACGAATATACAGGAGATGACGCTGTGTCTAAACAACAGCAGAACACGGACGAACGCAGCAACAAGATGCGAGGCACGGCGGAGATGATTCGCGCAACCATCACGTTTCACACGGTAGCACGATGTGGCAAAAGGATACGATGGTTGCACGCCGGCAACAACAACATCAAATCGATGAAAACAACGACGTGTGCAGCTTAAAACAATGACTGCATATAGCGATGATTGCTATCGGCGACACGCAGGTGTAGCTAATGCCAACAGCACTATGATGAAATTGTGGCGTGTATAGCTTGAAACGATGGCTGCACAGAACGATGTGCACACAGGCAATCTACGTAGAAAAAAACACACACAAGTAGACAGCGGCGAAGTTTTACGACGAAATCCTGCAGATTGGAACTTTTCGAGTGGATTTATGTCGGCCCGCAAACGTGATGGATGGCGGCGTGTGCAGACTCCACACAATCCAAATTGCCAACAGCAACACGTTGACGATGGTGGAGTGCGCAGCTTGAAACGAACATTGTACACCGGTAGAAACGATGTTGGCACTCAGACTTAGTTGATAGCGGTGTGCGCAGACAATGAAGACGACTGCACACAGTTCAACTTGCCAACAGCACGATGAAGATGGTGGGGTGCGCAGGAACGTTGCATACCCAAACGGCACGTTATGTGCAGATGAAATTATACACTTGTAAGCGGCGGTAAAATTTCGCAACAAATGACAATGACTGCCCAATGGCTGTTATCGTCGACGCGCGATGTTGTGTGGACGGAAACGATGTCCACCCAGACAAGGTGTGCGCGAGGAAAGCCACGCACAAGTAAACGGTGGCACAGTTTCGCAACAAAGTCACTTTACGATGAACTTGTCGTCCGGAACGAATCGAATACATTGTCGATGGCACTGTGCTCAGACCATGGCGGCGGGCGGGTGACACAATGTGAGCAGATAGACCCACACACAAGTGAACGACGGCACGATACCCCACAAGTTTCTGCATGTTCAAACTTGCACCGAACGATTGAAATTTTTCGGGACTGAGTAACTCGCGAGCTTACAAATTTAAACGATAAATACTATCACTATTGCTAAACATCCTACTTCTAAACTGTCAAGGATGGCTGAAATAGTAAATGGCTAGTTAAAACACGATATACTATACTATGTACTTTTGTTTGTTAGCAACTTATGCAAGACGGGAGATAATAACCCAATCGCGACGACCGCCCGTTACTTAGTCCTTGAAACCTTGAGTTGCTCGACACTCTTACTCATTTTTAGGTAAATTACATATAATACAGTAGCCAAAATATACAAAAAACTTTTACCCAGTCTGTTAAGTAAGAGCGTGTCCAGCAAAGCTTGCGATCGGTAAGTGATATCGACTTCAAATTTTTTCTTATCAGTAGAGAGAACCTGTCCTTGGCGCTTTGAAAAAAAAATTCAGTCGAAGTCAATCTTCCGTCGGGAAAACACTAAAATCGCGATGAGTGCCATTTACGCAAAGTGCTTCGAGGCCGTGTTCCTTTGCACACACCCTAAAGGACCAAAAATGAACAATGTAGTGGCGGCTAAATACATTTAAAAGTCTGTACCGTTCGTCAAGAAGTGAGTTCAACGATTTAAAGAGTCAAAAACTGTCGATGACCTTCCAAATCGTGGTTCGGTAGGAAAAGTGACCAAAAAGTACCAAAAGCGAATCGTGGCTTTGTTTTCGCGCAATCTTGGCTTATTCTTACGTCAAGGACAAGCGAAATTGAAGCAAAAAGGTCTCAAGCTATTACACGTTGCCATTTGGGATTATCTGTGCGCAAACAATGTAAAATGGCGGAGTACCGATAATTACCCCAAAAACCGGAGCCGACTGTGTACTGAATGGAAATGGGAAAAATGTATTTGATACTTGATTGGCCTTCGCAATCGTCTGATGCAAATCCTATCGAAAACATCTGGGCCTTCATTAAGCATAAGCTCCGTGGAAAACGTGTTTACACATTGAAGCAGCTCTTCCGACAAATCCGGCTCATTTGGAAGGCGCTTCCCCTCGAATACGCCGAAAATTTAGTGGAAAGTATGCCTCGGAGACGCCAAGCAATAATTGATGCTGGTGGGGATTGGACTCACTATTAAACTGAAAGCGCGTTGCCTCAGAATGTATTTAATGTATGTATAAGTCAAAAACAGTTGTTAAATAAACTATTTCAAAATTATGCTGGACACGCTCTTACTTAACAGACTGTAAATCATACCGTGCTAGTAAGACAGTAAGCATTACGCATAATTACCGCCACAGCAATCGGAATTGTAGTGTTCGCGTGTTTAACACCAGAGGTGCGCAACCCGAAATGAAGTGACAGTAACATGCTAACACGAACAGCCTGGCAAGATTTACCCTGTTTCTTTCGGTGCTTGATCTCGACCACGTTGGGTCATTCTGAATTTGCGCATATTGATCTTTTGTAGCCTTTTGATTGGAAATAAAGTTTTTTGTGTAGTAGCCGTGATTGTTTGATTTACGTCCGTTTCAGTGGTGACCCCGCTTTTAGAGCTGAATCTAATGTCGAGCGAAGATCAATTTGTAGACGCGCAAGTATCGGTCGCCTGCAAGTATATGATCGCGACACGATGTTAAGCTTCCTTGTCGACACTGGGGCCGACGTGTGTGCGTTATCATTTGCGAACCAGCCAAACATGAAGGAACTGCGGCCATTCAAGTAGAAATCCCTACGAATGGAAGTCTCGCCAATGTGTATGACACAAGGTGTTCTTGGGCCTGAAGTGTGTGAGGTGGTGGAGATTCATCGTTACGTTTGATCATCATCTATGGCGCGAGACGCCAAGCCGGGGCCTCCAGGATTAATATCATCCAATCATCATGGTTCTGCGACCTCGTCTGCCAGTTGATCACTGTCAGCAAGGGTTTGTTGTCTGCTTCTATTGTGTCTTCTCACTGAGCCCTGGGTTTTCCCAGTGGTCGTCTAACTTGTGCTCTGCCCTTCAATGCTCTTTTAGGTAGTAGATTTTCTTCTATTTCTAAATAGCCCGCCCATTGCAATCCGCGTAACTTTACGCATGTGGATAAAGGTGGATCGTCAAAACGTTCATATAATTTATCGTTGTTACGTAGTCTCCACTCTGCTCCTTGTTTCACTAGGCTCTAGGTTTTCCGGAGCACTTAGGATTTCGAATATGTCTACTGCCTTTTCGAATTCGTCCGTAGAATTTACACAGGTATCTAGTATATCCGGCTTAGCATGGTGTAGTGTAATATACGTAAAGAGATTGATGATTAAATGTTGAGTCTAAAGTCATGTATAATCTGATCGTTTATTTGAAAAAAAAAATAAAATAAAAGTTTCCAAAGTGAATTTAGGTGGTTTCACCAATTTTTTTCTCGTGGGGGTGGCCGAATATACGACTAATCACTTTAAGGAATTCTTTTTGGTGATGAGTACTTCCTTTTTAAAATGTTTGTCGAAATGAAATTGTAAGCATAACCAAAACATTCTCATTTTGAATTTCATTTAAGGAAAAAAGTAAAACCAGCAACTCAAACGTAACACGTGCAAATTTTAAATTATGTCTGTTATCACCAAACATTTGTATCCTATTATACTAAATATTTAATTTAAAGCTCACCAATGAATCCTGTAACGAATTTTGACAGAAATTTTTAAGTACACAATAAACAATAGTTTTATAATTTGTAATTAATCTCAATAAACACCAAGCAAATTGTTCAAATTCCAATTAATCTATGAATCATCATACACATCTGTTCCGAATGCACTCATTTTCTCAGATGCCTTTGGCCGCACATAATTGCATAATTGTTGAATTAATAATATAATCAATCCAAAAAGGAAAATTACAGCTATTTAATCCAAATGAAAACATAACCTTTAACCCTACTGCGCAGTTCGTTAGAAATGATTGATTGGAGACTTTCTAATCGTCCACATAACATATTTCGAATTAATTCCATTTTAATCTTGTCCAGCAAATAAATCCAACTGGCGCCCGTTCCTATCTATTGTTTCTATTTTAGTGCTTGAATTTCATTCTGTCCTCTTGTTCTTCTTTAATATATTTAATAATTTCATATCGTTGATTTCTTTTGTATTGTAGTCGCATATATCAGCGCCACTTACGTACACACGAATGTACTTTATGAAATAATTATTAGCTACAATGACTCGACGTTCTTTTTTCATTTATTCATATTTTCCGCCATTTTTTGTTCGGTGTCCATAATTTGAACTTGAACATGACATGGTGTCGGAAATTTTTGTAATATCACGAAATCCTCGGAACGTGCTACCCCCCATCATCCTCGCGCTTTCTATGTATATACTTTCGCTATCGGTGTAATGATAAGATTCCAATTCTACTTACTAGTAGGGTAGGAAAAAAAAGAACTGAAAAAGTGAAATTTTCAATGAAATTGCGTATTATTTAGAGGAGGAAATTATCTTTATGAAATAAGTTCACTGAATTGTTTCAAGGTGAATGGTGGCGTGAATGACGAGTGCAATCAAGAGGAATGTAATGTAATTTATTATCCTTGACTAATCAATGCTGTTACACAGTATGTAGCGTTGCACTATGATTTTTGAGAGAAAATTTAGATTATTTTCTCAATTAAATTTCCTTGACATTAAATATATCAGGTGTCATTATTATTTCACATGACTGGAGGATCGATTCGAAGCTGTTTTCAATTGGGGCATATTATTAGATTATAGTATCAGGTTTTCCGCACGTGTTGCATAAGTAAAGCTTAAAAAATTCTTCAGTAAACGCCACTTTATTGATGCGAATGCTATTCGTATTGATTTGAAATAATTATTTTCTATGGAAACAATCATTATTTGCTATTTTAATTGCGAAATACTTATTAAAACGCTTGAAGTCTTAAGTACAATTGTAAATCGGAAGTGTTGAAATTTTCGGAATTATACTCCAATTATCTTTGATGATTCGTTCGATTATTATCTTTTAATGAAGAGGAATTCGCAGGAAAGCCTTTGCTTTAGACGATTCAATCAAGTATAGTAAATTTTTAGACAAACATCTAGATAAAAGGTGACTTTTATAAGCCTGCTAAGTCGACCATTTTAAAAGAAGTACCGGTTTTGAAATCGAGTAAAGTATTATTTTGCAAATGTTATAGTTAATCGATCAAATATTTAACATGTGATATCTATGATTTTATTTCGATTTTCAAGTCGAAATCAACTAAACTTATTGGGAGAATTTATTGCCCGTGTCAGGCTATCTACATAAAATTTCAATCGGTTAATAGAAAAGAAGTGTTATAGAGAGAATCATCTTGGGAAATAAATCTGATTTCTAGCAATCCATTCCTGTATTATACAAGTTCTCGAAAACAAAAGCAATATCAAAACAACAGCAACAACCGAGGAATTCAATTCTTCATCTTGTTTTTATGTCTTTGTAAAGATCTTAATGGTCACACAATTTCATCGAAATCGAATCATAATTGAGTGAGTTTGTTGTAGCCATTTCAATTGAATAGAATGTTTGTTTATGGTTGATACATATTTCAGATTGGGCACTTCTTCCTCCATATATAAACATGTATATATATATATAAACATATATATATATATATAAACATATATATATATATATATATATATATATATATATATATATATATATATATATATATATAAACATATATATATATATATATATATATATATATATATATATATATATAAACATATATATATATATATATATATATATATATATATATATATATATATATATATATATATGTAAGTTTGAAACCTCTTTTCAAACTTTGCCGCCTGTCCGTTCGGTCAAGTTACCTTCGGCCAGACGGTTGAGTGACGCTCATTACAAACTTCGCATCGGTTGTGGTCAGGGACACAGACGTCGCTAGGCAGCCACATTTTTCGTGATCATAAATTGTTATTACTTTTGCTTCACAATTACTATTGTTAATCAAACACTTAGTTAAATCCAACTTGTTGTTGTTTCAGGTATTGTGTTAATCGATATGTTACCAATAATGTAAATAGTGTTAATATGTAACCTTAAATAATATTTAATTACAGTTATTTTACTGCAACAACTCGAGTCGATTTATTCAACTCAGACTCTCACACAAATCCTAAGTTTCCCAAATCAGAAACTTATAAAACAACAACAATTAAGGAACTGCATCATGGAAGTAAAGGCTACATTTCATTTCGTTTCTGAAGCGGTCGACTCAAAGACGACCGTAGTCAAGGTTAAAACTATTCAACTTGAGGGACGTCCCGAAGCATACCAATTTCCTCTTGACCAACAAACACACACACACCATTTAAAACTTTTCGAGCATAAAATTACAAAGCAGGTAGTCAAGAGCTTGACTACTCGCAACAAATATCGAAAGGTCAATATAACCTTGAAGGAAGGCGAGCTGCTGGAGGAATACCTGGACGAGGAGGGTAACGTAGTTTTTCATGAGTACTATTTAGAGGTTTTCAAATCTACATCTCTTCACTCTCCTTCACCTCCCATCCCACCCGCCGAAAAATCAATGCATTCCATTGCAAAAAATTTAGTGCTGAATAAATTTGACGGGAATGATGTGGACGCGGAATCATGGTTAAATACTTTCGAACAAGAATGTGAAAGACTCGGTGTACAAGAGGTGAAATATTCTGAAATATTGCGTTTGTGTTTAGAGAATGTCGCACTGGAGTGGTACGCGGTGTTTTTAAAAATAAATAAACTCTCGCACGCGTGGGAATTTTGGAAAGCTTCTTTTGTTGACACGTTCGGTTCAAAGTCGTGGTCAGAAATCACCTTCGCATACACTTATAAATATTTGGGCGGTTCGGTTTTAGATTATGCATTAAAGAAAAGGAATCTTTTGATTGATGTTGATCCTGATTTATCGGTAAGATCACAAATAAATTTAATCGTAATAGATCTTCCTAATTATATAAAAACGCGTTTAGAACGAAAAGACTTGACCAAAGTTGACGATTTAATGTCGAAGCTTAGGCAAATAGATCCTTCCAGAAACAAAGCCGCTTTGAATTCTGTAAAAAAGCCGGATGAAGTTCAGAAAAAAATAATAAAATCTTTAATGAAAATTTAAATGAACAAAAAACCTGTGGGTACTGCGATAAAATGGGCTTTCCAGGCAGACGTCACTCGGAAGAAGTATGTCGTGCGAAAATAGCACACCAGAGCAAAAACAAAAACAATAAAATCAAAGTCGCAAATAAT
Source organism: Odontomyia ornata (assembly GCA_963969285.1). Lineage (NCBI taxonomy): Eukaryota > Metazoa > Arthropoda > Insecta > Diptera > Stratiomyidae > Odontomyia > Odontomyia ornata. Next base: position 206,386,348 of record OZ017741.1, read on the forward strand.
ATCGAAGCGCAAGATGCAATTTCTCTCCTTGAAAATCCAAAAAACTAATAACGATCCCACTTATAAAACTAAAAATTCTAGTCAATTATAGTCCAGCCATCGGTCTCTACGATTCCGGAGCTAATGTCTCATTGATAAATTACAACTATTGGAGAAAATTGTGTGTAAATAAAAAAAATAAGTGGGAATAAACAATTGAAAACAATTTCGGGCAACTCAAATACTGAAGGAAGTGTCGTCTTACCAGTTACTATTTTCAATATAAAAGAAGACTGTCTGTTTTTCATCATCAAAAGTAAATCATTTGAAGATGATTTCTTATTAGGTCTAGACTGCATAAAAAAATTTAGGTTATGCCAAGACGAAAACCTAAAAATAAGTCAAAATTTGGAAAAAGCAGCCGAGATAGATATAGTGAAAGGAAATTTTGAATGTAAAAATAATGAGATTGACGAAATTAAGTCTGATATTGTACTAAAAGAAATCTTGAGTATTTATAAAGATGTCTTTGCAAAAGAAAAATTCGATATTGGTACAGTCAACGATTATGAAGCCGCAATAAGACTCACTGAAAACAAATATGTAGCAAAAAGACCTTACGGATGTTCTCTGCAAGACAAAGCAGAAATAGAAAAACAAATTAAAGAATTATTGAAATCGGATCTAATTGAAGAATCGAGTAGTCCGTACGCTGCTCCGGTTACATTGGCTTTTAAAAAAGACGAAAATAAAAGATCCCGATTATGTATTGATTATCGAGAGCTGAATAAAATAGTCGTGCCGGAAAGTCACCCTTTCCCACGCATTGATGAACTAAAATTGTGTGCAAGAAATTGCAATTACTTCACAAAGTTGGACATGAATTCGGCGTTTTGGTCGATCCCGCTTCGCGACAAGGATAAATATAAAACTGCTTTTGTAACTCACCACGGGCACTGGCAGTGGAACTGTTTACCTTTCGGTTTAAAATCCGCTCCAGCAATTTTCCAAAGGACATTATCAAGTATTTTAAGGAAAAATAGCTTGGATTCATTCACTGTAAATTACATAGATGATATCCTAATATATTCAAATAATTATGAGGATCATATGCAGCATACTGAACTGATACTAAAAACATTGCGCTCATACGGTTTTAAATTAAATGTCGCAAAATGTATTTTTGCACAACGTGAAGTGTCATATTTAGGACATAAAATAGGATACAACAGTATTAAACCTCTAAATGACAACGTAGTCGCAATCAAAAATTTCCCTGTTCCACAAACAAGGAAAAATATCAGACAATTCTTGGGAAAATTAAATTTCTACCTCCAATATATCCCGAACTCAAGTATCGTACTGGAACCTTTTCATAACTTGCTCCGGAAAAATGTGCAGTTTGATTGGTCTTCATCATGTCAAAAAAATTTCGAGGCGGTAAAAGAACACTTGTGTTCGGAACCAATACTTTCGATCTTTGATCCAGCGTTACCAACCTACATCTTTACGGACGCGAGCATTCAAGGAGTCGGTGCAGTGTTAAAACAACGTCAGGAAGATGAAAAACTAAAACCAGTATTCTATTTCTCACGCAGATTGAACAATACACAAAAAGAAAAAAAAGCAATATTTATCGAATGTCTCGCAATAAAAGAAGCAATATTGTATTGGCAGTACTATTTAATTGGTCAAAAATTCACCGTTTTCACCGATCACAAACCCTTAGAGGACTTTAACATAAACAATTGTAACGACCCAGAACTAAGAAAAATCCTTACTTACATCTCACAATTCAACTGTGAAATCCTTTACAACCCAGGTAAAGAAAACTTGGAAGCGGATTGCTTATCTCGCAACCCTGTCCTAGAAGAAGAAGAAGATAACTTCGAAAGCTCAGCAGTAAAAATCGTGAACTTTTTGGAAATAAACGAAATAATCAATGATCAAAAAAATTCCCATTTAGATAACAAATGTGAAAAGAAGAACGGTATCATCTACAGATCACTAAACAATAAAGAGAAAATTTGGTTATCTGAAGCATTTGGCAAAGAACTAATAAAAAAAAGTTCATGAAATACGAGGTCATGTGGGAGTAAAACAAATGATCATGACAATAATAACAAAATTTTATTTTAAAAATATGCACAAACACATAAAAATATTTTGTCGTGATTGTGAAACATGTATCAAGAATAAAACTAGAATTGCAAACTACAAGGTTCCGTTATCCCAGCTGGGTCCAGCCTCAAAGCCATTTGAAATAGTCTCATTGGACACAGTCGGTGGTTTTGCGGGAAACAAAAGCACAAAAAAATATCTGCATTTATTAACAGATCACTTCACAAGATACGCATTTATCACAACATCGTCAACCCAAACAGCCGACAATTTTATTAAACTAGTTAAATCAACAAAAAATACTAACAAGATCGACACGCTTATATCTGATCAATACGCAGGTATCAATTCGAATGATTTCAAAAAATACTTAAAATCAGATAATATAAGACTCATCTTTACAGCAGTAGATTGTGCCTTTTCAAACGGATTAAATGAAAGGACAAATCAAACACTAGTCAACAGAATACGATGTAAAATCTACGAGAACAAAACACGCTCCTGGCCAGCTGTTGCACAAGAATGCGTGCACGAATATAATAATACTATACACAGTTCCACTGGTTTTACACCCTCTTACCTACTAACTGGAAAAGAAGAATCAATACTACCTGATGAACTAAACGAGAACAATGCCGAAAACTTAGATGAAAATAGAAGAAAGGCATTCGAGCAATCGAAAAAGATTCACGAGCAAAACAAGAGGTATTACGACGAGAAAACAAACAAACATGAATACAACGAAAATGATCTCATTTACATAAACAACGGAAACAAACTGAACAGGAAAAAAACGGATCCAATCAGAGACGGGCCATTCAGAATAAAAAGGAAAATTTCTGAGGTAATATATGAGGTCGATAGCGGTCTCAGGAAAAAAGGATCAAACCTTTTTCACGCAAGCAAACTCATCCCTTTCCATTAATCCGAAATTCCTTCTTCGTTCTTGAGGGGGGGATGTAAGTTCGAAACCTCTTTTCAAACTTTGCCGCCTGTCCGTTCGGTCAAGTTACCTTCGGCCAGACGGTTGAGTGACGCTCATTACAAACTTCGCATCGGTTGTGGTCAGGGAGACAGACGTCGCGAGACAGACGTCGCTAGGCAGCCACATTTTTCGTGATCATAAATTGTTATTACTTTTGCTTCACAATTACTATTGTTAATCAATAATTACAGTTATTTTACTGCAACAACTCGAGTCGATTAATTCAACTCAGACTCTCACACAACCCTAAGATTCCCAAATTTGAAACTTATATATATATATATATATATATATATATATATATATATATATATATATATATATATATATATATATATATATGTATATATATATATATATATATATATATATATATATATATATGTATATATATATATATATATATATATATATATATATATATATGTATATATATATATATATATATATATATGTAGGATAGAATGTATTTTTATACATATAACAAATTAAGAATTCAAGCGTAAATACATAACAAACAAAGCACGTCCTCGTAACAGCTTACGATTGACTAACTCCGAAGTGGTCGCCGGCTCTCTTCAAGGAATCTTCCGTTTCATTCCCACACGGCCATTCCTGCATCCCATACGACTCCGGATGAGCACTTCTTCAAAAGGTCTTCAGATACCGTTCGCTCAGCTATTTTACCATCAATTTCAAGACGAGCTAGGCCATATCGACCCTTGCCCAAATTGCTGGTGATTTTCATTGGCCCCGTGCATTTCGGTTTTACCCTTTGTCCTACGCCAAATTGAGTGTTCTTAAGTCCGCCACTAAGTCGCCCACTCGAAATCCTTGTACCAATTCGTCTTCGCAAGTTATACTGTTGTCGGTTATCTTGTTGAGCCTTTTCGATTTGGTATCGTGCCTCTTCTCGAATTTTGCTTCGTTCGTCATAGAAAAATCGCCGATGTTCCTCCTCCGAAATTCGCCTCATATTATCATCTTCAGTGTTCACTCATGTCCACACCTATCATAAGCTTGAAGGGAGTGGTATCGATACTTCGATGATATGTGCTGTTTAGAACGCTGTAGACTGCTGACTTGTTTCCACCAATCTTCAGGAGACGGAATTGACAGTTCCGTTAGCGCTGGAACAATCACCCCATGCACTCGTTTGACCTGCCCATTTCCACGCGGCACACCTGTCGGAATAAGATGTAACTCTATATTTCGGTCTCTGCAGTATTGAGCAAACCACTTGGGTACGAATGCACCACCTCTATCTGCGATTATTCGTCGAGGATTTCCAAAAATGGCGTCAACTATTTTCAGTTTTCGTAGGACTTCCTCAACTGAAGTCGTTTTCACAGGAAAAATCCAAGTAAATTTTGAAAGTACATCAGCTATTGTCAGTACATAGTTATATGGTTTTCTCGTCGACGGCATCGGTCTGAGATGGTCAATATGGAAGATGTTTAGGGGTACATCTCCCTTCGCTATCGGATGGAGTTCGCCTTACGATTGGTCAAAATGCAAGCGACGCAATCCTCAATACATGCCTTAATATTGTTGTCAATACCACGAACATAGTACTCTTTCTTCGGCATATCCTTGGTTTTTTTTCACTTCAAAATGGCCTCGTTCGTGGTATCTCCGAACAAAATCCACGTCCATCGCAGTAGGTACCACTAACAGTTCTCTTTCGCCACGTTGAATGTAAATGATATCTCCTTTATTCAAATATTCCTTGTGTGGACCCTTCTGTAGTATCGCTTTAATCGTCTGAATATGTTCATCTTCATCCTGAGCTATCCGTATTAACGCCAACACAGTGGGCTGAACTTTGACCCTCATAACTGCTGCTCGAGACATTGCATTAACATGAGCCATTCTTTCGGCCTTTCGGTGCTCTCATCACAAAAGCATACTTCGTAATTTTCAGATGCATTTCCATTTTTGCCATTGCCATTTTCAAAGCAGAAAAATCCGTTACGATTTTGAAATGAATTCCGCGCAAGTATTGACGGAGGAATTTCTTTAATGCTTGGAGCACTACAAGAAACTCCAACTCATATGAATGATAATTCCTTTCAGCTTCATTCGTTGTCCGGCTATAGTAATGGCAAGGGTGCATTTTGTCGTCTTATTCTTGCTCCATGAGAATAGCTCCGATACCTTCCTTGCATGAATCAGCGTGGACATCGATTTTACCCTGCGGCTCATAAATCTTCCAAACAGGTTGTGTCGACATGATACTCTTCACTTTATCGAACGTTAATTTTTCTGCTTCATCAAAGCGGAAAGGAACGCTTGACTGCATAAGATTACTGATATGCCTCATGATAACGGCAAAGTCAGGGATAAACCGCCGAAAATAGCTTGCTAATCCATATAGCTGCTGCAACTGTTTTACATTTGTCGGTTACGGAATTTCCAACAATTTTTCCCACATTGGCTTTTGCTGGCCAGTAATTTCCCTCGATTATTGTATATCCAAGATAATCGATGGATCTTTGCTAGAATACATATTTGGTCCAGTTTATTTGGAGACCATTGCCTGCAGCCTGTTTAATACCAATAGTTGTAGCATTTAAAGATATATCGTAATATGTAAAACAATTTCATTTGAAAACAATTTGTAAATTTTCCACTCGGGAAAATCCTTAATGACGCAACTATAACACTCTACATCTAAGTTGCTCTCCGTCATTAAACCAAATAGGTATCCAGTATTATCTACTTGCATATAACGGATAATTTGGTGTGCGAGTTCGAGACTACCGATTCATTATTCAGTACGCATTGTTTTCTTCAATACAATTTAAACGGTTGATCTTTCTCTGCAGTAACCTTTGCTTAAAAATAATTAAGTTTTGTTCACTTGTTTAATTTATGCGAATTATATTTACGAATGCAAATCGATCTTCGACTGCTGATATGTAAACCAACCAACGAGTTTGCACTCCACTTTCCAATGCTTAACAAATTCAAAAGCTCTTCACGTCAGCAAGCTCCGAGCGACTTTCCCATGGAAACGCGACCGCATAGCAACCGGGAAGGAATTGGGGTCGGAGCTGGTTTTTTGGAACGTATAGTCGAACTTGGACTGGAGGCGCGATAGCGTGCTGCTACGCATAAAGAAAAATCCAAATTTTTTAATTGCTTTGATGAACGATTCTAGTAAAGAAAATCAGTGTGTGATGTACGCGTGTACAATAAAGAGATAAAACAAATTGCTTTGTTGTCTTTTGTGTCGAGTGGAAAATAGTTTTATTCCACATTTATCCGCGATAAACCAATCGTGGTCAAAACACAGCCCTTTCCAAGACTCTCTGCAACTTTAACATCTCTTCGACTTAATCTATCGCCGGAGTAATTATATCGTCAACAATCGCTATCCTAACACCTTCCTCGATCAAATCTTGGAAAACGTAGTCAATAAATTGGCCGAAACTATTGCCACTAATGCACAATCCAAACGGTGTATTGTTGAACTCGTACTGGCCCTTATTGTTCATGAACGCCGTATATTTTTTTTACATACTGTGTTCTTCTAATGGAACATGAAAATATGAATTTTTCAAGTCTAATGTGGAAAAAACGCGCGCGGTCACTAGTTTCTCTAAATTGTCCTCAATAAGTGGCATCGGAAATCTATCTTTAATGACATTTTTATTAACTTCACGAAAGTCTATGCAGACTCGATGGGTTCTGTCTTTCTTCGGCACTAGCACGACTTGACTCGCAAAATCACTACGCGAATGTTGAATTATCCCTTCGTTCAACCACTGTTTTACTTTTTCGCGCACTATTTTTCTTTCGAAAGAAGATAATCGCCGCGGTCTCTTACAGACGGGAAGTTCATCTGCTAGTTTCTGCATTTTACACTTTCTTTGGCACATAGTTTTTTATAAGATTTTGAACTTCAATTTTATATTTGTTTTCACGACAATCTAAACCATGATTACTGTCCTCTTGATCCTCACAATTTATGTTCATCATACTCGTAGCAGCGATTTCATCATACGTCACTTCTGATTCATTAAGTAGTGTAATTTCTTTCACCTTATTTTGGTGCAAATCACTTGGTTCACGGGTCATTGGGAAAAACGTTACGTTGGAAGGGGTTATTACATAGGCAACTGTGCAAAGAAAACTTTTCCCAAATATGAAAATTACGTCCATTGCCTCTTACGGCACAACGCAACATTTTATTTTGTAACCCACTTCATTTATTATCACTGGAATCATTGCTTGAGTTGTAGAAAAACCCTACACCTCTTCTTCACCATAACCCCGTATTTTCATGTCAGAATATTCTACATTCTCGTTACAAGTATCTTTAGTGGCATTCCAGAAGTCACTACGAATCAAGCATAAGTATCGACTAACGCCAAAAATGTTTGTTTGTTGGTCAATGTCACTTGGACCGTATTCTCATTCCCCTTCAAATGCTGGATATAATTCACACGGGCGATATTCTTGTTTTTCTCAACTGTCCGACAGTTCTTCGCCACACGATCAAAATTGCCGCATTTAAAACATTTAGTACCCTTTAGTTTTTTTGGACAAGATTTCGATTGATGCCCTATTTCGCCACAATTGAAGCAACGCTCTTTGTATCTAGTCTGCAGTTCTGTCGCTGTTTTTCGTCTTCTTCTGTTTCGACTGAATCTTTTCGTACACTTTCAATTGTCGCTTTAGCTCTGCTATAGTCTCAGTTCTATAAAGAAATGCTTTGTTCATGGCATCACCGGGAATTACATCGCACACATACTCGCAAATTGTCGCTTCGTCAATATTAGTCATTTTTGGTATTCGCTGCATCTCATACACATATTCCAAGTATCCTTCGTCGGTTCTCTTTCTTCGTGCTGAGAGGATTCTGTGTGCTTCGATAGAGCCACTCCTCTTTCCGAATTTGGATAAGAGTGCGCTTTTTAGCTGAGACCAATTTGCAATTTCGGTTTGTACAATTAAAAACTTTCGTGCCGTTCCTCGGACGACTTTCTTGCACATTATAAACTTACGTCGATCATCCCACTGAACGGAGTCGCAAATGTCTTCGAACTCTCGAATCCAGAGTTGCACGTCTTGCCCCTCATTTGCGGCGAATGTTCCAAACGTGTCTTCCATATCTCGGAATGTATATTCGCTTCGCTCTTCTCTCTTCATGTCGTCTTTTTTTGAGGACAGGGCTTGATGTTCGAACCTGTTCTTTGTCGATGATCGTCTCGTCTTCTTGTTTTTTGGCGTCGAACTCCACGATTCGCTTGGACAACTCAATATCTCAAATGATTTTATATATTCTTCTGTATATTTAACATTGGATTTAAAAGCGTCCTGCAAAGGCTTTGCCTTAATCGCGAAATCCTTCACGAATTTGTGGAAATAGGTAATCAAAGCAATAAACCTTTACAATGATTTAAAGTTCGTTGTCATTGAGTAACTACGAATACAGTCAATATGATCGTTACCCGGTCGTATACCCTCGACATTAATTCTATAGCCCAAGTAATTTATGCATGTTTTGAGAGATTTGCCCTTCGAATAATTCAATTCTAGGTTATTGTCCACAATCTTTTAGAGAACGAAGGATAAAACCTCGACATGTTGGTGTAAAGTTTCGGTTGAAATCAACAGATCGTCTATTTACACTAATAATCAGTTAGCATCAATAAGCTCCTTAAATACGAACTGAATAAATCTTGAAAATACCGTCGGAGCGTTAGCTAATCCGAATTGCATTCATAAGTGTTCGTACTGGCCATCACTTGTGACAAAGGATGTAAATTCCTTGATTCTGGACTCAGTTTTATATGAAAGAATCCGTTTTTTAAATCTAATCTAGTAAAGAATCGGTTTGATCTCAATTTTTCTAGGTGGTCTTCAATTACTTACTGGTAACAGATATTTATCTTTAATCGTGATTTTATTGATTTCCCGGTGATCGATACTGAGTCTATATCCTCCACCCTTCTTCCCTGCCAAATCAGTACGACTGCAGTATGGTGACGAACTTTCTTCAATGATTCCTTTATTTAATGGTTCCTCTATGATGTCGTCAGTTGCCAACTTCTCTGCAACTGAGTGTTGCTTTGGAGAGCAGAAGACAGACTTGTCTGACGTGAGCTCTATCTTCATTACGTGCTCAATCACTGGTTTATCAGGCCTTTTAGCATTATTGTGTTCGATAATCAGCTTACGGACGCGTTCCTTATCAAAACAATTCAAAGAATTTTCACCAATGTCGATTTCGTTGTGTATTGGAAAATCATCAAATTTATTTATGTTAGGAACTTGCATAACATTTTGGCGTACCTGATCACTTCTGCTAACTGCACTTACTTTAACAGTACCTATCGGGCAGTTTATTTTAACGGTGCAGTCATCGCGTTGCAGAAAGCTTCTCCCCAAAATCAAATCGAGTCACATCGTGTCATTGGGTACTACAAAGAAGTCTGTTAGTAATTCGAATTTGTCAATTTAAGTACTATTTCTACTTTGCCCAGTATGACATGCCTCGAACAATTGATGCCTTGCAAGTTTACGTCGGATGCTAAATTATTTACTTCACAAAGCACTTTTTTAGCTTTGATTAAACTTACAGGACAACCAGCGTCGATTAATGCTGAGGCATCCAATGGAGGAAGATTATCATATTGGAGGATTACGTCTTTTGTGAATTCATTCTTATGAATGTTAACTGAATCTTCATTAATCGTTTGTTTCAGTTCGGATACATTGTTAATGCTCTCAGTCGCTTCGACTATGTTATTTATACGAGTACTCCTTCTGTCAGGGCATCTTTCGGATGGATTAGATGTTTTACGGCAATGCTCGCGTCTTGGTTGGCGCTGCTCCCTTTTTCAACCTACCGCAGTAAGACCTAGTTCGTTGCATTTATAGCATTTCCGACCAATAGGCCGACTTGCCTGGTGCACTTCTCTCTCTTTCCGATTGAGTTCTGTGTCGTTGGACAGTGACATCTTTGGTTTAACGATCAAGTCTGTTCTGGTTTGTTGCTTGTTCAGGAAACGTTGAATTGCCAAATACATATCTTCCGTCACGGAGAATGTTGAAATTTGAATTTTGAAGTGACGTGTGCTATTGCAGTATATCATTATCCGTCATCCTGTACTTCCTGCCTAGACCCATCATTCGATGGAAATATTCTGATTGTTTTCCGTTTTGTAATCGGACTGTATCGGACATTCCATGCGGCAATCTGCCCCCACTCTTTCATCAGGAAACGCGTCCGTTAATAATTGTCCAAAGTGTTCGAACGAGATAAACAAGTACTTGATTCCATCAACCCAAACTTTCGCAGATCCTTCGAGATTCCGCTAAGCGGCGGACAAAACTACTGAGTCCGGCCATCCCTGGTTGAAAGCCAGCATACTGATCCTGAAAATAAACTGCTCGCTGGTTAATGAATTTGGATTATTTGGGTTGAACGTAGGTATCTCGTCAATGATATCTTTTGCTTTTATGTAATTCAGGAAACGGTGTTGTGATGTATGGTACTTTTCGCTAAATGGAATAGATACACTCAATTTGGGCGGATTATAAACTTTTTATGGAAATGTGCGAGTATTCATAAAATTGTGCGATTAGGTGTTGTGCAGCGATGTCTGATTTGCGTTCATTTCGTATGGGGTTTCCACACTCAGCTAATCGAAAAAGCTCGTATGTTGTGCGGCAACCGGCACCATTGAGTAGCTTGGCATCGTTCAGCTCATTTTTTGCATCATCGAATCCATATTCAGTATCTTTGTATTTGTGCTTGAAATCGTTGGCCTCGTATTTGCCTGTGTTGAGGTCATGTTTGGTTCCCAGCTCATAGTTAATTGTGTAGAGATCAGGTTTATGGCTGCGGTCAACCCTTCTAATTTCGTTACAATGTTCTGAGTGGCGTTTTCAAACCGTGTTGCATTGTCGTTTCTTTCATTCGAGCACAAATTGTTATCATTTGGTTGTCGTGCTGATTCAATTCGGCTTACCAACTCACGTACACTGCTGTCACTGTTGAGTTCCATTTCGTTGCACACTCTTACTAATTCGGCTGTCTTCATTTTTGGAAGTTTCTTCATGGTTATGTTTTTACACACATTTTAGCGTCCAATTCTTTGCAACACAGTTCGGACAAAACTCAATCGCGCGTTCATACAGTTATATACAGAGGTGGCCAAAAGTGATCGGACAATACAAGAAAGAAGCAATAAAATACTTTTACGAGCATAAGCTTTGAAATGAATTAAAAATTTTTCCCTTATATAAAAGTTACTTGTATTCTAAATTAATTGCACAAAAAAATAAAACAGAAATAAAAAGATTTTCACAAGAAAATTAACAACTAATTCAAATTCACATTGCATCAAGTGGACAAAAGTAATCGGACGTTCAATTGTAATACTTTTCTTTCTGATGATTCCATTAGAACATAGGCTTTTAATATCTAGTTGCGTATCCTTTTTGTTTTATAACTTCTGTTAACCTATTGGG